>JARNGD010000149.1:0-84258 GCA_031001845.1 Achaetomiella virescens
GTGGCCGGGGCCAATGTTGTTGGGCGCTTCTGTGGGCTCTGCCTCCTCCTCCTCCTCGTCGCCGTGTCGTATATGCTGCAGCTCGCACGCACGCACGTAGCAGCGACAAGACTAATCCACGTCGACATCCTGCATCTCCTCCACCGCCTCCTCCACCCACCCGCCCGCAGCTCGTAGCCCACGCTCAGCATCTCGGCGTCGGCATTGACGGCGATGCGCCGCACCCGCGCGTCGCCCGCCACGACGGCATCGCCGCCCAGCCCGCCCTCAAGCGCGACGACGCGCCGCGCCACCCTCGCCGCCATGTCGCTGCCCCAGATGCCCTCCTGCAGCCGCCCCCGCGCCATCAGGTCGATGGCACGCCGCCGCGTCTCAGGGTCGCGGCACTTGGCGCACAGGAAGAAGAGCGCCGGCAGCACCCCAATCTCCAGGTAGAAGCGTGGCCCGCCGCCGCCGCGTCGGCCGCCTCCTCTGCGAACCCGACCATCTCGCGGAACTCGTCGGTCCACTGGTCCCACGACGACGGGTTCCTCGCGGTCCTCCTGGTCCAGCGCCGCAATGTTGATGGACAGGACCGCCGGTGCAGCTCCAGCAGCGCCAGCGCCCGCCTCTCCGTGGGTCCCAAGACGCGTCCGGCCTTGGCCACGGAGCGCCGGAAGGCGTCAAAGGCCGAGCGCCACGCCTCGAAGCGCCGCGACAGTGCCGTCACCGCCGCCGCCGGCATGTCGCGCCGGTACGCGACGGCCAGCTGCAGCAGCCACACGCGCGCCTCAGTGATGGATGAGATGGTCCGCTGCGAGGACGACACATCGTCGGTGGCGGCGGACGACCGCTCGAGCAGCGGCAGGATGATCTTGGCGAGGCTGTGCTCGGTATCGCCGCCGATGACCTGCTCGCTGCGTCAGCCATGACTATTTTGCCTTTCAATTGGGAGTTTCAAGTGGTGAAAAGGCGGAACCAGACGCACGAGAACACTTGGGTCGCGATGCGTGCGAAAAAGGCCTCTATCAGCCGCAGGGTCTTGTCAATCAAAGGTCCGCCGCGCTCGTGCCTCGCACCAGCGCGCACCCATGCTTGAAAAGGCTGATGGCGTTGGTCATGTTGCGCCGCAGAATCTGGAAGAAGCCTCGAGATTAGCCATTTTTCCGTCCGCCCGCCGCACCGGCGGCTGAACTGAACAGAGTCAAAACAAGACGGCGCCGCCCACCTCGATGCACACAAAGATGGTGCACGACGCCAGCTGCAGGTGCATCGTCGGGTCGTCCCGCAGCGCCCGGATCGCCATGTTGTACTGCCGCAGGCCGTGCACCTCGCTGCTGCTGCTGCTGCTGCTGCTGCTGCTCTGGTGCGTCTCGCCGCCGCCCGCGCGGAAGCGCTCGTGGTACGCCGACAGCGCGACCAGCGCGTGCCGCACGCACGAGCTCGAGTACGCCAGCTGCAGCATCCCCACGCTCCACAGGTCATCAGGCAGAAAGGTCCCGAGCTGCACCGCTGTCTGCTCCACGAAGAACTGCAGCGACCGCGTCTCCGCCGGCGTCGCCCACGGGTGCGTGCTCGGCGCCGGGTTCAGCGGGCCCACCGCCCCGGGCGCCTGCTGGTAGCCATCGCAGATGCGGCCCGTCGCCGTGCCTGTTCTCGGCTCAAGTCAGAATTGCCGTGCCCTCCCCCTGGTGCCTGGGGTCGCCGGCCTGATGCGGACTCACATCGCTGGCACGCCGGCCGACCCTCGTCGCACTTGACTCGGCGGACTGTGTGCGGGTCAGCCGCGCTCCTCGACTCCATGAGCCCGTCTAAATCCAGGTCGAGACGGCATAATCATCATCATCATCGTCGTCGTCGTCACATACTCCTGCTCCCAACCGCCCCTGTCAGTTTCTCCCCTCAACATTGAACCACCGCCGGCGGGAAGTGGAAGAACCACTGACTTGCACGTTATGCACCCCGTCCGCACCTTGGGTGCCTTGGCGCGCTGCCGTTCACCGGGCTTCACACGTGGCATCGCGAAACTGCATGTACGAGATGTCCTTACGACGCGGCGAATCAGCCGGTCGTCGTTCTTGAATGTCGGATCCTCACAAGCCTTCACATGCCAGACATGGAGCCCAGAGCGTCCTTACGAGCCGGCCAATTACGAGTTGCCTGCGGGCGATCCCCCAGGCTCTGCGACCAATCACCGGTTGCAGATCTACGACCTCTGCGCTGAAGAAGGAAGGTGCCCTCGTGCCCTCTAAGAGAGTGCCTATTTTAGCTTAGTCTAGAAAGTGGGTCCCGACTCACCTTGAGTTGGGGGGGCACCGCCCACAACACTTGGAAGAATCAAGCATCTTCTCCTGTTGTTTTATAGTGGCCAATAACAGGTGAAGAGAGATCAGCAATCTCTTTCAGCTGTTGTAAAGTCTTCATTTTGCCTAGTTTCGTTGTCACATTGTAATTAGTAGTAGATGGATGGTCCGGCGAACTGCGGTCACAACAGAGTAGGAACGTATATATATAATATATATGTAGTGCACAGCCACCGGTGAGAATCAGATAGAAGTTAGGTTTATGGAGATGATTGGTAACCATCTTCCCGTAGACACAACGCTCCGAAGAACGACAAGATGTTGTGTTCACCGCTTCGTCTCTTTCAGCATGCCATGTTGAATCTCTCTCCCTCCAGGACTTGAGCCGAATCCTTCTCATCCTCCGAACAAACCAGAAGCGGGGAGGACAGGAGAAGTCGGTTGTGGAAGCGAACACCGGTTGTAGAGACGGGCGTGCTTGGGGTCAGCAGATGTCCTGACAGTTTGATTACTAAGACCAGTTCCTATGAGTTACTGTGAGTAAGCCAAAGCAGAATAAAGGCACTTATATCATTAGCCCGCCTCATGACAGATCAAGA
Organism: Achaetomiella virescens; assembly: GCA_031001845.1. Lineage (NCBI taxonomy): Eukaryota > Fungi > Ascomycota > Sordariomycetes > Sordariales > Chaetomiaceae > Achaetomiella > Achaetomiella virescens. The sequence goes on from JARNGD010000149.1 coordinate 2,882, forward strand.
TCGAGGCATTTGCCCTTGGTCAGCAGGTCAAATAGCAAGGTTGGAGTAGTTGGAAATTTTTGTGATGAACGTTAATCGAAAATAGTGATACTTGTAGTAAGACTACAATACGAATGAGTTACTGTGACTCCAGTGAACTAAGCCCTACCATACACCGAGTAATATGAATCCAAATTTCCTCCTTGAACAGCATCCTCTGTGCACATGTAAGTACTTCTATCCCATTTCGGGGATGCGTAGGGGACCACCAAAGTGTAATGTTGGAAGGATGCAGAACACCCATCACAGGGTGTCGCCCTCTGATGCGTAGTACATGACAGTAAGAGAGAAAAAAAGATACTAGACTCCTTCCTCCTTGAATTAAGCCCTCTTTATTGGGGATTACACTCGGTGAAGCCCTCGGTGTCGTCCAAGGGATCAGCAGCATCGCCGGCACCGCCAGTATTGCCAGCATCACTAGCATCGCTAGTATAGCTGGCATCGCTAGTATAGCTGGCATCGCTAGTATCACTAAGGATGTATCTACAATAGCGAGGCTCGTCAGCATCGCTAGTATTGCTAGCGTCGCTGCTATTGCTAACATCGCTGCTATTGCTAGCAACGCTGGCAGTGCCAAACCCATCAACACCGCCAGCAGCAACAGCAGCAGCAACAACAGCAGCAGCAACAACAGCAGCAGCAACAGCAGCCTCGCCGGCTCCCTGAGCTGGCTGCTCATCTTGCTGTGCTTGACAATGCTCCGGTGTCTTTTCACCCGCTTCGACTTGCAGCATTGCCAATTGCAGGATGCGCTCCGTCTCGCGCAGCTGCTTCTGGAGGGCGTCGATGTGGTTCTTGAGGGTTTGGATGATGGCCTCCTGCAAGAGTGGGCTCTCGGGGAAGGGGATCCAGGACCGTTTGGATGCCCGGGCCGGTTGCGAGAGTTGACTCGCGCAGGAGGGATGGGCGTTCGGAGAGGATTCCGTGGGCGACATCTCGATTTGTGGGGTTGTCTTTCCTCCGTAAAGAGGATAAGGATGGTGGGTTTTGTGCGTGCGTGTGTGTGTCTATGGTTATAAGTGTGAGTGTGGTGGTAGGCAAGGAGACGCGAGAGGATATGCTAGTACAGACCTCGATGGAATTGGGGTTGCGGTGAGCTGAGGAGTTGCAAATGGGAGCTTCCTTTTGATTGGGAGGATGGAGGGGAAAAGCAAGTCCGGGGAATAAGGAGAGGCTTATAGCTTTGGAAGTCAGGCAGTCATGCTGTGGGCAATTGGAGGCGGCATCTTAGGTCGAGGGCTCAGTCTGACACAGCCAATGCATATAGAGGCTTCACATGACTCTTCCTTGCAGCTAGCAAGCAAGTATATATGCAGGAAGAGCCTGGATCCTGTAGGTATACATCAGAGGCGTTGTGCACGTGACTAGAATGCTATGATATAGGCTCTATTCTCCGTCAGGTGTGCAATCTCGAGGCTGCCGCTGAGCCCAACACCTGCATCAACAGTCTCAAGTGTGCTCCGAGTGCTCAGGCGGTTCTTGAAGTTGGTCACTATTTAGGCCGAGCTGGTTAACTGACAGCTCTTACGTTGTGGTCAAGGCGACAAACCCTAGCCCTACACAAGGCATTGGGTTTTGCAAGATGCTGGCAGTCTCCATGTGCGTTTCCCTTTAAGAAGCAAAGGGACAAATGGCAGATATGCCATGTATATTGAATATATTCATCTAGTATGAAACCGTACTTGACCGAGTTTTTCGTCCTAGCACTCTGACTTGGTAACCACCTTGGGTTCCTGTTGCTGAGCCGAGGCAGTCTCCTACAACACCACTGAGCTTTGCTCCTCATTTCCCCCTTGAACGCGAACCTCCTTGTTTCTCGGCAAGAACACCCACCCTTTCTCCTCATGTTACCCGTTGACATGTGACTCCTCGCTTCCCGGGCTCAACGCCATCTATCTCCAGCCCTTCAAGTGACACCTGATATTGCTGCTTCCTCGTGTCCGTGCTCCTTCTCCTCTGCCTGCTCCTGCCGCTGCTGCACCCATCCCATCATCTGCCGCCTCTGCTGGCTCTGGATCGCGGCGTCCCTCATAGATCGGCGCCATTGAACCTTGTACCGCCGCTCCAGCTCACTCATGTGCTGGTTTATTTTGATCATGACAGCCTGCAGCTCTCCCGTACGTCACCATCGCCTCTACCCCGCTTCCGGTAGTTGCTGGTGCACCCGTTCACATTCAGCAGTGAGCAACTCTGATGGGCTTCAATCTGGCACGGGGCGGTGAAGGTGGGAAAGGCGGATATGATTTTGGTGCTGGGTTGGCGGGGTGGCATCTTTGGTGTTTGTGGTGACAATGGTTTTTGGTGACATTGGGAGAGGGGAAATGACGAGGGAGCCTTGCAATGTGTGCCTGTTTGAAACATGAGGTGGGCATTAGACATGGGAGATGCGAGAATGTATAAACCACAAGATGAGCTAGGGAATATGTCCTGCATCAACATGTAGCGTGGGATATCAGCTGAAGTTGACTAGTGCGGATGACCCCCTCTAGCATGGACCTAGTGCATGGACCAACTCCCATGTGAAGTTCTGGCCCATCACGACTCCTCATTACTAGTAACCAAGACCCAAAGGGAGTGTTTAGTGGCTTATGATTGACAGAGAGTAGAAACATAGATGCTCCTGGAGGTGTGAGGGAAATATCCAAGACTTGGTATTGCACGTACAAGTTGTAGGAGCTCACAAGTCGCGATCTCACTCGCCAATAGCGTTCCAACTGATATGGTGGAGAGTGAGAGAAGTTGTGGGAAGGGACTCTGATGGGAAACTGGGTGAGAAGAACGCTAGTATTTTATGATGCCTTTTTATTGCTGTCAACCCATCAGCCTCATGGGTCGGCGTGCACAAAGGCCTCTATTTTTCTGTCCGGCAAAAGATCCCTCAGACACAACGGCGATGATGGTCCTCCATGGTTTTGGACGAAATATTCTCGAGAAAGGCACCCAATGTCAGCGACCTATCAGCCATCTTGCCGGAGTTGATGAGTACAAGTCGGGGTACTTGGCGGCCAACCGTTCCGTGTCGTCCATGCTCGGCGTCATGTCTGCAGCAGCGCATGACACTGAAGATTGGGGAAATCAGACAGTGCCAAATAGTTCGGAGGGTGAGGGAGAAAAAAATACATAAATTACAGCAAGGGTTTGTCAGGATTGATAGAGAGCCATTGGAGAGACTAAAAGAGGTACATAAAAGGATGAAGTGAAAGAAACCCTGACGCTTGCTGGGAGTTTACGGCCAAGCCAATCCACCTGAATTGGAGAGTCGGCGATTTCGAGCAGTGGGCGGCTGAATTCGGGGCCCCGCGACTTGATCGATCTTTGTATCAAGGTTGCAAGGTGAACGTGAGACGCGAAATTAGGGGTTGGAACCAGTGATGACAGAATATAGTAGATAATTCTGAATTTCTATATATGGTACTTAGTAGATATGAACCATAACTTTGTAATTCTATAGAAAGAAAAATAGAAACTAAATCATTTGTTGACATTGAAAATACTGCCCCACTGATTACAAAAAATAAAATTAAAGGATATTCTGTGAACTAAAATAGAGTAGCCTATCTAAATAAGTAAAATGGCTTTAAAGCTGTTCAAAATCCATGTGCTAAACCTAAAAGTATACCTCCTTCAATTCCTTGAATTACATTACTGAATACTCCTATTAAATAAACTGCGGCATGAGATACTGAACTATACGCTATTAGTTCTTTTACATCTATAGTTCTTACTTGAACTGCCAAGACAGTAAGTTCTTGAAGTTGTAGAGCGCTCGCAGATCCGCAACGCAAAAGACAAGAGCGGAGCGATATCATGAACCTTGATCTTGATAGAGCTAAGGGAAAGAGCAATCAGAATCAGGCCGGTGTTCAAGGCTTGAAGAGCGTATGGTGGGGCTGCCTCCAAGCCATTGGGTCGGTTCCTTGCATTTGCATTACCGTTCCCACCCAGGGTGGTCTCCACTGTGAAATTACGGCGTAGCGCTTGGTATTTCGAACTTCGTCCACGTTGCCATTCGGACTGCTCAGATCTCTTCATCCATCACCCTGATATCTCAGTCTCCAATTTACAATGCTCACCATGCAATAACCCGAAGAGCGTTCAAACATAATACTAAAACATCTTGGATATCAAGCATGCTCCCGGGCCCCTCACCTCCAAATCAAGCTGCCCCACGCAGCTCTCCCCCACAATGAAAGTACTCACCCCCCCTCCCCTCTTAGTCGCCCACCTCCCCTCTTCCCTCACTTACACCCCGCTCTCGGACACCTCTCTCAAACACCTCATTCCCCCTCCCTCTACACCCTCAACCTCCGACCTGGACTTCGACCCCGTCCATAGCTCCCTCTCTCTCCCCGATCCTGGTTCCCCGCGTCCCGGGCACACCGTCGCACGCCTCCGTGCAGCACCACTTCACCGCCTTCGTCCGCAACCGCCTCCACAAAGACTGACGGTCACATGGCACAACACCACCTCCAGGACGCCCGCCACCGGCTCGCAGCAGGTCCCCTTCCAGAACCTGATCCTGCGGCGCGACCCGCCCTGGATCCGGGCCAGGGGCAGGGAAGGGGAAGGGGAGGTGGCGAGGCTGACGCTGGCTGCGCACTACGACAGTTTGGTCAGGCCCGAAGGGTTCATCGGGGCGGTGGATAGTGCGGTGCCGTGCGCAGTACTGTTGTATGTCGCCAGGGCGGTGGATGAGGCGTTGACGAGGAGGTGGGAGGGGATGGAGAAGGGTTGGAGGAGGAAAAAGGGGTGCAGATTCTGCTGTTGGATGGTGAGGAGGCGTGGGTGGAGTGGGGGGAGGAGGATAGTTTATATGGGTCGAGGTGAGTATTTTTTTTTTTCTTTCTTAAAAAAGAAAAAAAAGCGGTGAGAATGATATGTGGGCGGCGTTTTGCTGATGGGAACAGGGCACTTGCAGAATTGTGGGAAGGGAGAGGTATGAGGCGGGGAGCAGCTTTGCGAGTCCGCTGGAGGCGATCAGCCTGTTTCTGCTGTTGGATTTATTGGGCGCGCCAGAGCCAATTATTCCGTCGTATTTTCCGAACACGCACTGGGCGTATCAGAACATGGCGAGGATTGAGAAGCGGCTGAGAGAGCTGAATGTGTTGGAGACGAAACCAAAGAGTCCCTTCCTGGCGGAGGGCGAGAGGGAAGGAATCCAGTATCGTGGGTTTGTCCAGGACGATCATGTCCCATTTATGCGGAGGGGCGTGAATATCCTGCATATCATTCCGACGCCGTTTCCGGCGGTGTGGCATACCATGGACGACGATGGGGCGCATCTCGATGTGCCGACCATCAGGGACTGGGCGAGGATCATGACGGCGTTTGTGGCGGAGTGGATGGACTTGGAGGGGTATCTTCCGGAGATGGGGGAAAGCAAAGCAGGGTCCGGAAATGGTGAGAAGGACGAGTTGTAAATATTTGGATTATATTGTTGAATACCACTATGGTTGGAATCCATCATGATCAGAAGACGCGACCAGGTCGTGGGGATGCCACCTTGCTTGGCTGCAATGGTGTGGCCGGGAACCTGACCCCGGAGATGTTCGCGTTGCCCTCAGTTCGTCGGCTCGAACAGACACTGCAAGATCCATATCGGTTTTCGTAGGTCGTCTCCCTCCCCACGCAGGCAGGCCCCATTCGATCGTGAGATCCGGCGTCGGCAAGCGAGGGAATATAATCATGTGAGCTTTCTGTATTTTAACCATCGTTGTCTCTCTTATACTGCCATTACCGTCCTGTCCGTCATTCTGAGCATCAGCAAAAACAGACGGAGCAACAAAAACCCCAAGGAGAGTACTTACCCTAACCCTGAATCTTGAAATGAACTCGACCTTCTCTTTGTGGGGCTGTGGTGATGACGACGTTGACCACCGAGCGCTGGGCTTGACGAGATTTCCTCCGACCTTCCGCGCCTTTACATTGCAACAGACGATAGAGCTAGGACGGCTGCGCGATTACCCTTTTCCAACGAGCATCTTGCGCATTCCTTCGAACTCTAGCAACGGAGCGACGTGTGGTATTAATTACTCCCCGAAACCCGGTTGCGCCCAGCGAACTGCGCCACTGCATCCCCCAGAAGCCAGAAGTCAACCCGTCCCAATCGCAACCATTCTAGTTCGAAGCGCAGGGCTCGGATAGGCGATATACACCCCCCGTGCGGTTCATAATATAGTCCTTCATTACGTATGGCCTGAATGGCGTCGAGGAACGAACAGACACGGCACCCAGAGCAGCCGAGGCAACGAGACCCCGAACTACCAGCAACTGCCGGAGATGGAACCGACAACCGCGCTGCAGATGCCGACGGCGCTTTCACTCGCGCGGCGGTAAACGGCGCAGCACATCCCCCCAGTCCAGCTCCCGAACCAGAACCTGCAACCGACCGCCCTCCGCTCTTCGAAGACGACAGCGCCTCCCTGGCCTCCATCCCCTCCGACGCCGCCACTGAACCTATAACCTCCCCAGCCGTATCGGTCCCTCCCTACTGGACACACTCCAACACACAACAACAATCCCACTTCCAGATCCACACTCCCGGCCACGCGCGGCACATCTCCAGCTCCTCAGCCGAGTCCGTCCTCCCGCCAGGCGCTATCACCCTCCAAGACAACGAGCGCGATGATGATGACGATGACAACGAGGGCGAGACGCGAAACGGAAGGCGCAGCAACAGCAGCGAGCTCTACGGGCGCGACCGCAACCGCGCGTGCTGGGCGCGAAGTGTGCAGGTGACCGACTACGTGTTGGTCAACGGGAGCACTACCAACATTGGAGCGTTCGTCGTGTGGAATATCAGGGTGGAGACGCTCAACGTACGCTTTTCATTATATTACATACCCAAACATTTGTTTATGGGGGTTGGGGGAGATACTCACACGAGACAAACGGCAGGGCTCCCGCATGAACATACGCAAGCGCTACTCACTGAATTTGATGACCTCCGTAAGAGGCTGGTTCAGACATTTCCGAATTTTGAAGCGGCCGTGCCGGCGCTGCCGCCCAAGAGTGTGTTGAAGCGTTTCCAGGGGAGGTTCCTCGAGAAGAGGAGGCGGGGTTACAGTACTTTCTTAAGTGAGTGTCTCAGAGTCAGTGAGGGGGCTTGAAGGTTTGCTGACTGAAAGGCAGTTGTAATCTTACTGAATCCTGAGTTCTCTGGATCACCAGTTCTGAAAGAGTTTCTCTTCTCATAAGCTCACCTGTCCCTGAGGCTGGGTTAGGCGGAGCGAGATACTTAGTAACGAAGACACGACTTGAGGTAATGATAATTTTGGGTAATTACAGGCAGGAATTTTACATGGAATGGTTCGGGTGCCGAACAAGGAATCGTGGAGCTATGAGGAGGAAGCCCAATATTCTTGCAGACACTTTGAAGACGAGGCAAGCAGCCAGCCTCAGCAGAGGACAGCAGGAGTAACAAGATCTGCTCTCCTTTCGCAGCAAAATAAGACAGCATAACACGACATAGAAACCTGGGTGGAAGGCGTGAGAAGTTCGGTTGTCTACAATTGGGCCATCTCGTACTTGAGCAAGGTATCTTCGAATGTCCTCCCCTTTCTCTAGTCTTTCCCTGTTCCTCCAGTTGCATTTCTCCTTCCTTCAGGTGTTTTTTTTTTTTCCCTTTCTCCTATATCTCTAGAGGGTCGGGCTGCCCGGCTCGGTGGAGTACACGACAGAGACGGTCTTGTTCTTGTCCGCCCCAGCAAATTGGGTCAAACACGAACCCAGAGGCTTTCGCCCCCCAGGAGGAACGGCTCGAGGTCTCCAGAGCCCCAATGCAGCCAACCGCGAGCTTCCTCGCCGCGGCGAACTGGAACTGACCCCATCAAGGTTGTTTCCCAGCCGGCCCGCCTCGTACACCCCGCGCTTTCCCCGCCGCCCTGCCGGCGATTACACGCCATCCGCCTCGGGGGGAAGCGGCCGGCCGCCATGGGCCTGGGTGCGCCCGCACAGCGGGTTGGAGCAGTCCTACGAGGAGTACAAAGAAGGTCGAACAAGATTCCGAATCATGCAGGACCATGCACGAGAGCGGTCATTCGGCCTAAAAAAGAGCTACAGGAGCATTGGAACCATCGGGCAGTCAAGCAACACCCTTCCGGCAGCCTTGACAGGGAGGTCGCGACAGCGCTGGATAATACAAACATGGGAGAGGAGGTGACCTGCTAATGTCCCATGGCTATCCAGCAGGGGCTGCGTGGCGGTGGACTCGCCGTCATGGGGGAAGGGATTCCTGCAACAGCTGAACGCGAGGATGTGTTGAAGTGGGCGTCCTCGGGGCAGGACGGGAGCCGACGACAACGGCGAGTCGGCAGGTAAAGCACTTGGGTGGTGAGATATAACAGTGAGATACCGCAGAGGGTTAGCAGTTGTCGCCAGTAGTGAAATTGCCGAGGAGAATGGATTGTGTCTTGTGCACGAGGTTGAGAGAAACCGAGGTGCTCTTCGCGGCGCATCCCCCGGCCCCACCATGGCGTTGCCACAGTCCACGATTGTCTGGCCCTGCCGATGGATGAAGTCCCAGATAGGGCGGCGCGGGGTTCTCGCTGCGCGGGATATTGAAGACTCCAGCCTCACAGCACTGGTCCCCGGGCGGGGGGACACCGGCCTGCTCCAGCAACTGCACGGGCGAGGCTGCGGCCGTAAAAGCTGACATCTCCGACTTTGTACAGGCTGGTGTGGTAGTAGCCGTCACTACCACTGCAGCGCCGCCAGCTGTTAAGGGCTAGGATGACGCCGATGACGCCAACGCCGAGCCGATGATTTCGAGGGCTCCTGGCATTGCTGCTCGATTCGGGTGCGGGGACGAATGATTGGCAGAGTCCACGTACACTTGATGACCTTTGGCCAGCAGGCTGGTGTACTGGTTGGGATGAATGGGCATTGAGAAATATGCCATCCCTCCGTCCGGTTGGCCAGGGAAATTGCGGCTACCGAAGACTTGGGCAGTTGGAACCGGTAAAAACCCTCCGGCAGGCTGGAAGAATCGGCGTGGACGGAGGGCAGAGTGGTACCATATCTTCCCAACACTCGCACCAGCCAACCCCATTTAATCCATTTTTTTTACTGGCACCTAGTGCCTGCCGAGACAAGACCGTCATTGCTGGGATTGGGAGGACAGGTCTACTGTATGTGGACGCCCGTTCTCGCTCTGGTACTTCCAGAGCATACAGCATACAAGCAATACCACGCGAAGAGTTGGCAGTTCGGCTGTTTTAAAACCGAAAAAAGGGATTGAAAACTGTTTGGATGGAGGTTGAGCTGCGGGATAAAATGTCCAACTTATCGCAGCCGCAATGGGGTCGGTGGCAATTGGGTATTGAGCGAGCGGATGAAACTGGGAGAAGACTTGGCTGAATCGAGGAGAATGGGACAAGAGGTTATCAACGATCGCGAGAGAAGTGAGTAAGAATGAAAAAGATGCCAAGCTCTTTGGAAGCTGTTGATTCCTTTGATGTTGACAAGTTAACTTGATATTGGCAGCATCGTGAGTGGTTTTCAGTGAGCATTACCATACTGCGAGCCTTTCCGAGTTTCGACAAATGAGATTTCTACTCTAATGGAGACAGTAAGTATTGCCCTATGTCAGATACTGGCAAGGCAAAAGAAAAGAACTTGAAGTCCGGGGGGGGGGGGAGGGTGGGGGGATGGGGTGCAAGAACCAAAAGAAATAAAAAATATATGGCAAAGAGAGGATGAAAAGGAAATGGAATGAGAAGAAATATAGAAAATCCAGAAAAAGCGACCGAAAAAGGAATGGATAGAATGAGAAGAGAACGAGACGATATCTCGGGGTGGTTCTGACATAGCCAACCTACCTTAAAGTCAGTAGTAGTCCAAGTAGTAAAACTCCCGCTCGCAACCATACTGGGTATGAAGGCTCAGCGAGTGATTGAAGTGAAGTGCCCTCTCATCGGCCTTAACAGCTCTCGAGGTGGATACCAACCCCACCTACTTAACGCCGAAAAACCTGGCCTTCCAGAACGGGAGGTTGCCAGTCACAAATAAGCAACCATCGGAGATAAGTCACAATGATCAAGGTATAGAATCACAACCATCACCATGGTTTCCTGGTTATGGAAATTCGGGACTCTCTCTTTTCGTCCGTAAGTCACGACTCGTGGTGTGTCGGCTTGCTGTCCAACGGACTTAGACACCGGACTTAACAAATTCGCAGAATCTCGTTGACGATGGAAAATGGCAATGAGCGATGTGGAGAGCGCAGAGCCCAAGATGCATATAAAGACATGTGTTCGCCATGAGATGGAACGCCCAGCAGAATCGACATAGTCACCGATTCATCGCTCGTCGCGAACCCAGCACCACGAAACCACCCCCGATCCTACCCCCTCGTGCTCATCCACGCTCTCACGATGTCCTCCAAGACGCCCGTCTTCCTCATCACCCGGCGCCTCTTCAGGCTTCGTCAGCGATCGCCCACGAGGCCTTTGCTCGGGGCTACCACGTCATCGCGACAGCGCGCCACAAGTCCAGGCTGACCGGCCTCCAGTCTGCCGGAGCTGCCGTCCTCGACTTGGACGTGACCAGCGACGAAGCAACGCTTGCAACCATCTTCAAGGAGGCCAACTTCATCCATGGGAGGATCACACATGTGGTGAACTGCGCGGGGTATCTTCTGGAGGGGGCTGTTGAGGAGGCGAGGTAAGGCCCCGTGTCGTCACTGGTCACAGGAAGGGCTGGATATTGATGATGACGGGAGGGTAGTGCGAAAGAGGCCTTCGACGTCTTCAACACCAACGTCTTGGGTACCTGCAACGTGGCCCGCGCAGCAGCACCCTACCTGCGGGAAGCTGCCAAAGTCCCAGGCCAGATCGCGGCACTGGCAACGTTTTGGCAGCCTCGGGAGCTGGTGGTCTGGCGCTGCGGTGGCACACTGTAAGTTTCTCTGTCGGACTGCATGCCAGATGTGGCACTCTAACAGTTGGGACCAGACTGCAGCACCAAGGCCGCCGTCAGCTCCCTCAGCGAAGGGCTCGCGGACGAACTCAAACCGTTCGGCATCGCCGTCTGCTGCTTCGAGCCGGGATACACGCGTACCGGCTTGCTGAACACTAGCGCCTCCAACAACGGGAGCGATCACCGCCTCAAGACGGCGCGGCAGCTTGCCGTCTACCATGGCACCGAAGCTGCCAAGCTCCGCGCATCGCTGGACGTATATAACGGCAACCAGGCTGGGGACGTGGATAAGTGCGCGCGGGTGATTGTGGATGTGCTGATGAAAGAGGGGGTGGCCGCGGGAGGGATGGCCGGTCAGGCTGGCGCTGGGCACGGACTGTCTCGAGGTAATCAGGGATAAGTGCAAGAGCACGCTGAAATTGGTCAAAGAGTGGGAGGAGGTGAGCGCGTCGACCATGAGGGATGATGTTGCGAAATGAATGGGCTGTGCTGGAGGGAGGGATCCACTCGACCCTGTTCGATGCGACCCTAGGCGCGAGCCGCTAAGCTTTTGCTAGCGCAGCAAGGGGCTTGAAGATCTGGACATTGGGGTCTCTGATTCTGGAGCTCCCTGCAGAGCTGGACATGTCGGTTGAACTCCCTGCCGATTCTGCACCTTAATTCCAGGGATTGAAGTATAGAATAAAGAAGAGATGAACAACATTTATTTGTTTTACCGAAAACAAGGTCGAACCAGATCTCATCTGACACGGGCTCGTCGGTGCTGACGCTGGACACCATTACCTAACAGTTGAGGCTTGGCGCCCGCATCAGCCCGGCTCCCGCGCGTCCCATTGCACCATTGCAAGGGCAGTGCACGAGGACCCTTCTGTCCAGCTGGATGCCTCTTTTTTTACTTCGATTGTTTATTATTTGTCGGTTCTTTGTCGCCAGGTCATTCCAGCTGTGACCAGACACTAAGGCAGAAAGTAGTGTCTTTTTCTTTTGATCGTAGAACCATGGACCCCGCTGGCGAGCAGCCCACGACGTCATCAGCAGCGGCTGCCCCACCGAGTGCCTCGCCGACCCCGCGGGCCAAGCGACCCGTATCGCGGGCCTCAATCGACTCGGCGAACTCGTACAGCAAGAGCCACCAAGATATCTGGACTCGCTTGTGCCGCCAACAAAGGAGGAGTTTGCCCACATCGCTGAGATCCAGGCTGAGCGCGAAGCCGAGCTGAAGCGCCGTCAGCGCGAGCAGCAGCGACAGAGCATCGACGCCGTCGCCAGACCTGAGACCGCCGGCTCGCAGCCGCCCCAGCCCGCCCAGCATGCCTTCTCGAGGTTCGGCTTCGGCCGCCGCACCAGCGGTAACGACGATGGCCTGCGCGCCAAGGCCGCGACCGTCATCCAGCGCACCTATCGCGGCTACCGCGCCCGTCGCGAGCTGAAGGGGCTGGGCATCGACGCCTCGACCCGCTGGGTGCATGCCGTGCGAGAGGCCCAGTGGCGCGAAATGACCACGCCCCGCGCCCGGACAGGCCTGGGCTCCGACGGCGCAGCCTCTCCAGGACGCCCGGGAAGCCTCATCGGACCTGTCAGCCGGACATCCACGGCGCGCCAGAACTGGAAGAAAGTGTCCACCATTGCCCGGCACGCCGGCGGCGACGTCGACGCCGATTCGTCCTCCATCAGCTCCTCCTCGTCATCGTCTTCCTCTGACTCCGAGTCGGGCGACAGCAAAAGGTCTGACGAGCAAAAGAAGCTGGAGCGCAAGCGCAAGGAGGAGGCCAAGGCGCCCGCAAGCAGGAAGCCAAAATGATGGGCCTGCAGTACTTCCTCGAGATGGTCGACCTCAAGCACCGCTACGGCGCGAACCTGCGCGTGTACCACGAGGAGTGGAAGCGCGCCGACACAAACGAGAACTTCTTCTACTGGCTCGACTACGGCGAGGGCCGCAACCTCGACCTCGAGATGTGCCCGCGCGAGCGCCTCGACCGCGAACAAGTCCGCTACCTCTCGCGCGAGGAGCGTCAGTACTACCTCGTCAATGTCGACGACGAAGGCCGTCTGTGCTGGGCCAAGAACGGCGCTCGCATCGACACTTCGGAGAAATGGAAAGACTCGATCCACGGCATCGTGCCCAGCGACGACCCGACCCCCGCCTACGCCCCGCTCTCCGAGAACCAAACCACCCTCCTAGGCGACACAACCACCGACTCCGACTTCTCCTCCCGCCGTCCTCCTCCTCCAGCTCCTCCTCATCCCACTCTACCGCCACACCACTCCCACCACTCCCACCACGCCCCCTCCATCACATCTACCACCACCACCGCCGCCGGCGCCCGCAAAAAGGCCTCCCACCATCTCCCATCGGCTACCACGATCCTCAACAAGCTTCTCCGAAAGTCCGTCCGCAAAAACACCTGGATCTTCGTCGCCGACACCTCCTTCCGCCTGTACGTCGGCATCAAAAACAGCGGCGCCTTCCAGCACTCCTCCTTCCTTCAGGGCAGCCGCATCTCCGCCGCGGGGCTCATCCGCATCAAGGACGGCAGGCTCACCTCCCTGTCGCCGCTCAGCGGGCACTATCGCCCGCAGCCAGCAACTTCCGGGCGTTCGTCAAGAGCCTAAAGGAGGCCGGTGTGGACATGGGCGAGTGAGCGTCAGCAAGAGCTATGCGGTGCTGGTCGGGGTCGAGATGTACGTGAAGGTCAAGAAGAGGGCGGGGGAGGTGGTGGGCAAGGTGAAGGGGAAGGGACACCACAGACAGGCAAGTGGGAGCGGCGGCGAGGGGAGGGGGAAGGTGGTGGTGCCGCCGGTTGTGGTGGAGGAAGAAGAGGAGGAAGGAAGGGCGGAAGGACGACCAACGGAAGGGGAACTCGTCACGGGGAGGGGAGCAGTAGTGGAGAATGAGGATGGGCAAAGAGCTCCCGCTGCTGGGAGTCGAGTGCCGGAGGAACCACATGCCCAACAACAGAAGGAGGAAGAGAAGATGCGAGAGGATAACAGCATTGCTGTCGAGGTCTTACAGAAGCTGAACCTGGGGCGTGGATTGACGGAGCCCCCGGGCCAGAAAGGGGATGGCGATCGTGAGGGTGAGGATGCTGCTGCTCCTGCTTCTCACCTCACGTGATGGCATGGCAAGGGCGGAAAGGGCTTAATGATTTTTTTTTTCTCGTTAAATTGCTTCTCTTTTTCTAGATTTCTACGCTGCCAGAGGTCCTCCCTTGGCTTGTCATGATCTTGATGACTCGGATTTCCACAGTTCTGACCCGGCTTAGAGTCGCCATCTCTCTGGCGCAAATACCCAAGCTTCTTCAAGCGTCGTTCTCTTGAGCCTGAACAGCATCTGTTGTTGATGTGAGAGCGGTTACTTGCGAACTTGCCTACAACACCGACTAGAGGTCGGCAACGGCTACGTCCTGATTCCAACGTGTCAACACAAGGCCACCACCACTCACCATGCCACAACAACACAACGCCAAACTTGACTCACGTCTAGAAACCGAACTCACTATTCCTTACTTGCGAACTAACCTCGAAAAATAAAATAAAATAAAATTCGAATCTTGATAACTTTTCCCATCCCAAATCCACCCGCTCTAATCTATTTTTGCATGCCCCTTTTTCTCGTGAGTTCCCGAGACATCTAACCTAACTAGTAACCTGGCTCAGTACCCTTTATCAAAAGCAGCACAAGCATAGCCACAAACCATACTCCTTCGGAGGACCCCCAGCTTTCTTTCATATGCATGTCTATCATCATAAAAATATGGTGATGATGTGACAAGAAGGGCCTTAGTAGTTAGTTCATCGCAGCCTAACCGAAAAAAGAGAACAAATAAATATGCAAAACGGGAAAAGAAACCAAAGTAACAACACTTTCGATCAGTCAAGACACTCCGTATCCGACGAATCCGGCGAGCACCCCACCGGCTCACTCTTGCTCTGCACCCGCCTCGAGTACCGCGGATACCTGCCCGCACCGACACCGCCGCTAGCGACCGTGTGGCGCTCTGACTCCGTCTCCTGATCAGTGCTACTACGAGCTGTCCCCATTTCCCGAGCAGCACAGCTCTCCCTCTCCAGCCCAGCTCCCTGCCTCCCCTCACCACTGGCAGGAGTCGGCTCCCGATTACCTCCTCCTTGTCGAATACGTAAACGAAACCGACGACTCCGTCCCGCTTTCCTCCTCATCGCCGCTCTCCCAATCCTCCTCCACCTCTTCAGCAGCAACCCTGCCGCCGCTTCTCCCATCCTCCCCAGCGCCGTCCTCCTCCTCAAGTGAAGCGACAGAAAACGAGATATCCTCCACAACCCGGCCTCTCCTCGCCGCAGGGAACAACGCAGGCTGGGGAAGAGCTGTATGCGAAGCGGCGTGGAACAGGGGGGCGCACGGTGTCGGCATCATGAAAACCGGGACCTGAACCGAAGGGGGAGGAGGGGGAAGGGGGGCGGGAGCAAAGAAATGAACGTGTGTTGTTGGGCTTCTTGGTGGGATGGTGTTGTTGTTGTTGTTGTTGTTGTTGAAAGGGCTGCGGCCGGTGAAGGGGCAAGGGACGCCCGGATGGGGCTGGAAATTTGGCTGTTGGCAGGGTTGGTGGCTGTGTTGTCGAACTCGAGAGATCCGTCCATCGACCGATGTTGTGGTTGGTGTTCTTGTTGTTGTTGAAGTCGATGCTGATGCTGGTGCGGTTGTCGACTCGGACTCAGTGGAGCAACGGGTAGTGAAGCGGTCATGATTGATCGTGGCGTAAAGGCTGGAGCAGTAGGTGTGATGACCGAGCGGGGGGTGAAGGTTGGAGCGCAAGGGGTGAGAGTCGATTTCGGGGGTGAAAGCTGGCGCGACAGGGTTGAGCTGTGAAGTCTGAGTTGGAGGATTAGAAGAGGTGAGCAGGCGAGCGGATAGAAGCGTCAAAGTATGTATATATGTATCATCATAATGTCTGTGTTTTCTGTGGTGTATAATGATACTAATACATGCTCAGACGGGTTTCTATCGCTCATACCTCTTTCTTGTGGCTTGGCGTGGTCTGGTCGTTGCTGTTGCTGCTCGAGTCCGCGGCACCGTCGGTATTTGAGCTCTCGGCCTGGCCATTGGCGTTTGCCTGCCCGTTTGTCGGCGGTGTGGCCTTGACTTTGGCGAGCTCCGAGCTGGTGGCCTCGGCGGTCAAATCATTGACAATGTTAGGCGCCTTGCGCCCCTTGGCAGCGGGTTTGCCCTTGGTGTTGCCGTCGTCGTCGCGGGGCTCCTTGTCCTTGGGCTTGACAAAGATCTGCTTGGACCAGAGTTCGGCGTACTTGCCGTCGGCGCGGATCAGGTCCTCGTGGCTGCCTTGCTCTACGATCTCGCCGCCAGTAACGACGATGATGCGGTCGGCGTTCATGATGGTCGAGAGGCGGTGCCTGGACAGCCCCCGTCAGCCACGAAAATGTTCAATGTGCATGTCAAATCCCACTTACGCTACGATGAACGTCGTCCGTCCCTCACAGAGAGTGCGCAGAGCCTCCTGGATCTTCTGCTCCGTCTCGTGTCGACCGCGCTCGTGGCCTCGTCAAGCAGCACAATCGACGGCCGCTTCAGGATAGCCCTTGCAATGGCTACGCGCTGCAGCTCGCCGCCAGAAAGCTTGACGCCGCGCTCGCCAACCCTGGTTTGATACCCTACTGTCATCAGCCTCGCTCCCCTCCAACGACTCGGGTAGCCTACCGTCCGAGAAAGTCATGATCTGCTCGTGGATGCTCGCCGCCTTGCACGCCTCGTAGACCTCCTCGTCCGTCGCGGTGAGCTTCGCATACCGCACGTTGTTCATGATGGTGTCGTCAAACAGGATCGGGGCCTGCGGCACGACGCCAATCTGCGCTCGGAGACTGCCAGCCGTCAGCAACACCACCAAGGACAAAACTAGAGCCCTGCCGTAACATACCTGTACAGATCCACATCCCGTATATCCTGCCCATCAATCTCGATCTTACCCTTCGTCACGTCATAAAACCGATCCAGCAACTTCAAGATCGTCGACTTGCCGGCGCCCGTGGCGCCCACAAACGCGACCGTCGTCCCGGGTGTCGCCGTGAAATTGATGTCCTTCAAAATCTCCTTCTTCTTGTCATACGAGAAGCAGACCTTCTCAAATACCACCTCGCCGCCCGTGAACCTCAGCGGCGGCGCTCCTTCCTTGCTCAGCACGCTGGGCTTGGTCTGCATGATCTCCAGCAGCTGCTCCGCCTGCAGCAAGTCCCGCGAGATGCTCTTCCCCAACCCGGCAAAGAACGTCAGCGGTGAGACCAGCTGTGCCCAGTATGTCAGCAGCATGATGAAGTCGCCGGCCGTCGCCTCCTCGTGCGTGACCTGGTAGACCGCCAAAAACGCGCCGGCCAGCAGGCCGGACAGCAGCACCAGGAACTGGAAAGCATACGCCAGGACGTAGCCGAAATACACCTTTTGCGTCTTTGCGACGCGGTCTTGGACAGCCGCCGAATAGCGGTCCTCTTCATGTCCGATCTGGTTGAAGCTCGCCACCGTCGCCCAGCCTGGATCCCGGCCTGGCGCACGTAGTGCTCGCGGTACCAGGCGCCGACCTCGTTGCGGCGGGCGTTCTTGAGTGCGGCGATCATGCGCGTGGCGATGTACATGAAGATGGCGGCGGTGGCGATGGTGATGAATCCTTCGTATGCGCCAAACGTGGCCGAGAGATAGCAGAAGGCGACCGTCATGTCGATGAGCATGGGCACGGCGCGGAAGCAGATGGACTCGAGGATGTTGGAGATGCTCTGGCCGCACTGAATGGCCATCATGATGTCGGAGGAGCTCTTGGAGTCGTGGAAGTCGGAGGAGAGGTTGAGCACATGCGAGTAGGCGGCGTTGCTGATGGCGCCAAAAGAGTAGAACTCGACTGGGATCCAGAGCCATTGGCGCAGGAGGGAGAGGCCGGCTTCTGAGGCTACCAGCTTGAGGGCGGCGAAGATGACGACCTCGGTCCAGGGGTTTCGTGCCCTTTGTTCTTCGGTTGTCGGGGCGAGACTGTCCATGATGATACCCAGCTGGCGCGGGATTAAGAGGTTGGTGAAGTTCATGGCGAGCAGGCAGAGTCCCACGAGCACGACGCGGACCTGAAGCCCGCGGTGGTTCACGGGCCAGATGTAAGGGAAGAAGACCTGAGGTGTGTTAGTGACGACTTCGACACGGTGGTCGGCTACGCACCATAAAGCTCTTGGCGTATGTGATCCAGTTGCCCTTCTCCTTGAGCCTCTTCTCCATCTGCTCACTGGCCTGTCGCTGGCGCCTCTCGTAAGGGTTCTCATCGTCGTCCGTGTCAGAGGACTGGTTGCCGTCACTAGAGGCATCCGAGGTCGCTCCGTATCCGTTCTGCTGAGTCCCTTCCGACTGGCCATCTGAGTCCGAGTCGTGGCTGGCGTGGCCATTCGTCTTGAGCAAGCTTTGCCGTTCTGCGTCGGTGCCAGTCTCCTGCCGGACGCTTCGGTTCCCCATGAAGTAGAACGCCAAGGCGAGGATGATCGCAAGATACCTAGCGGCAACGGTCGAGATGTCGAAGAAACCAGCAAAGTCGAGGGGTTCATTCGGCCGAACCAGCATCGTCAGAATCTCAATGGCCGGCTCGAAGAACAGTCCCACCCGAAGGACCCCATGTACGGATACCAGACCGGGTTTGATGCATCCGAGAGGCCGGCAAAGACGACGCCGAAGGCCAGGGCGCACGACATTAGGCCGATGACGGTATCCTTCTCGCCAAGCGGAAACATACTCTTGACGAATCCCTGGACCACCAGCGCTAAGAGTTGGGCAAAATACGTGAGGATGACGAACATGAGCAGCCAGGTGATGGTCCGCCGACGCGGGTGCTCCGAGGATCTGCTTTGCAGGGTGCAGACTGCAACGGTGGTAGTGGCCATGTAGTAGACGAAGATGACGGTCGGATAGGCGTAATGGAGACTCGTCAAGGCTGTCCTCAGCGGCAGCCCGGCGGTCCTTTCCGACATCTTCGTGTCGTATGGGTCTGCCATGGTGAGAGTCAGAAGAGTTGGTAGGTGAGTATTACGAAAATATCGATGATGAGATGCCGAGGTGGACGCTGTGCTGGGCGAGGTTCAGAATCGGCAAGGTCGTACTTTTTCCCAGTCGCGAGGTCTGTAGTTCGGGGTTGCTTCAAGGACCCAGATGAGGATACGCGCAGTTTGACAGAATAGACGAAGGCGTGGTCACCTTGTTGGGCTTGGATGGATGGTTACCCCACGTCTGGAGTGGTTGAGGCTTCCGAAGTGAGACAGACTCTCTTCCTCCAACCCAATCGCCCTGGACTGGCCGAATGGTCCCACCGACTGCGCTCTTCCTTCTCGGGTTGACGCTTCCTAGAAGTGGTCTGGAAAGAGCATCCGCGAGGGCTGATCTGGAAGGATAGGTGGCAAGAGCAGATTTTGTCTCTTCACCTCAACCAGGGACTTCCTCTGAACGCGTCAGGCAGGAAGGAGGTCCGGGCACACCAACGACCGAGGAGATTCAGAAACAAGTGGCGCGCTCAATGCTCAAAGCCAACTTTATCCGCGTGTCTTGATCACTCGAGCGACAGAACGTAAGAGCCGGTGGCAGCAAAGGTGGCTGTTTCTATGGACTTGGTTGTATAACAAGGTCCACGAGGCTGTGCCACCAACTTCTGCCTGCCTGCTGCGTTCGGGACCGGGCTCTCACAAAGAGTGGGAAGCCTGTGTTGGTTGTTACAAGGCTCACTGGAATTCGTCACGGCGCGCTTTGTCATATGAAAGGTTAGCAAGTACCGCGTCGGATGGGCACTGGGTAGTCACCTTTTTGATCCCGAATACTACCGTCAAGCCCTGAAAAACCGAAGATCTGGGACAATAGCCGTGGACAATGAGTCGTGCCTGAGAAAAGGACACAAGGCACCTCTCAAACACAACTCGGTATGCGAAGACGAATCAGGCAGTATAAGAGACAAATGCGGCCAAAGGGCGAAGTGTAAGGCTGACCGACGCTCGGTGTCTGCCAATAGGTTGGTTGTTGTCTACAATGCCTGGCCTCTTGAAAGTGCCAGGGGGGCGAGGCGGAAGGATCAGAAGACCAACAAACCGACTGCCTAGCGATGGTGAGTGGCACAGAGTCTCACTCCCACCCACATTCCATAGGCTCGGACTGCTGTCCACCACCAAGTAATCAAGGTGGTCCAGCTCGACGGTTAGCGTCCTTTGTAAGCACCTGAACGACGATGTCGTTGTCTGGGATGGTGTGCTGATATTGTTGTCAATCCCACGCCAGTACTTGATGTCGACGCGGAACGGCAATGGAAGAATCTGAGAACCCCGTGATCCCAACGCTGGCTGTTGAAAGGACGGTGTGTGGACAAGCGCTAGCCGCCCAAAGGCGTTAGGATCATGGAATGGCGGCAAGGGACCGCCAGGACCCTTGGGCCCTGCCAAGAGCGGGTGTCGGCTGGCTTTGCCCCTGTCACCATGAGGACTGAATGGCACACAGGGCCATGAGGGTGCATATCGTAGCCGAATGTGGAATCAGGCATTGGCGGTGAGATAAATCGCAGCTGCAGTGCTCTCGCAACTCCGACTGCCGGAGTTTTACGGCAGAGCGGTCCTGAAGAGCCAGGCACTCTGAAGGCAGTGTTCCACCTACCACCAGAACTCTGGACGTTGATTCGTTTCCACCGCGGCGGGCATGTGCCTGCGTGCATTCGGAAAGCCTGCGTCTCAGTCGCTGAGCCGTAGTACCATCGTCGTGCGTATCCGGTTTTGGTGCTACCGAAACTGGCCAGCGGCAGCTAAGTTATTCTGTTTGTACTCCGCAGTACGGCTGTTGACGGATGCGAGATGCGGGCGGGCGGGCGGCCCATTGGCTGTAGCTGGACTGAGATATCTCGAAAATAAGTCCTGCCCATCCGAGATGGTGTGCTCAGACACGGCGCCCGGCCCATGTTCAGGTATTAAGGTCACTCGACAACAGCTGCACACCGATCTCCAGTGAGGGCCAAGCGGCGATCGTGCCGGCAACCTCCTGCAGTTGCCGTGTGTGATGCACGTCGCCGCGTCCACGCATCACATCCGCCGCCCTGCATGGCCGACAACGGTAAGCATTGTCGAGTTCAATCTGATCTTCGCCGCCCTGCGAGACCGATGCGGAGCTGGGCGGTCTTCCGGTGCGATGTGCGGTTCCGGTCTTCTGCGCAGTACAGAGCCTGAACCCGAACCCACCAGGCTGGAGTGGGTTTCCCGGCTGGCGCCCGGGGGGATTCAGCATACCTCGCCGTTTCCTCGGAGAGCGCTCAAATCGAGATCGATAGGTCACAAAGGGAAGTGTGAAGTGACAGCGTCATCTGGATCGCTTGATCAGCCAATCGCCTCAACAGCTCAAACATCTGCAAATGCATCTGGTCGCCCCAATGGCCTGGCAGTTCTGGGCTGATTCTTGGGCGTTGCCCAAGACCGCAAGGCTCGCTCTGCAGGAAAGAGGCGAGCAGTTTGTTGGTGACAGGCATTGCATGCGTGCCACTTGTTTCGGTCCTCACGAGGCGAACTTTGCACGGCTGGGAACGCGTTACAATGTGCCTGGCCCTTGAGGTTTGACAATTCGAAGATGGAGTCGCCATCGCTCGCCTTGCTGAGCAGCGGTCCTCAGAAGAAACTTGGTTGCGTCAGAAAGGAACAACGAGCTGTGAGAACGGTTGTTTCCCTTCGCCAATCTGCCCCCATTATGTGGAGCACCACTAGAAAGTTATAACATGCCCTGGGGGTATGGTCTAGTGGTATGATTTCTGTTTTGCATTGATCTTTCCGATCCAGCGATACAGACGGTCCCGCGTTCGATCCGCGGTGCCTCCAAGCTCCTTTTGCTTTTTTACCCTATTCCGAAGAGGGAATGTCTGAAACTCAATCCCCTCCCCTTTCATGTTTTTCTCTTTTCTCGGTGCATTCCCTTCTATCTCAGTTGAAGGTAATTTTTGAGAGCTCAGAACGGTCGACGAGTTGTCTCGGGTGGCCGAGTTGTGTACCCTGCCAATTTGGGGAAAGGAGTGGAAGACGTTAACTCTGCAGAACACCAAGATAGTCTCATCCACACCTTTTCTCCTTCTCGCATTCAAGTTCGTTCACGGTCACAGACTCAAGTCTGCCTTGGAGTGTCGGTGTTGACTCACCGGCAGCCTGTCCCCAAACGGGCTAAGCCAATCCAGGCACAGCAACTTGGCTGCACCGCCTCTTCAACACTGGATCTGTAAAGATCAAAAGCCCACCAGCCAAGAATCCCCCTCAACGCTCTCTTTTCCAGTTCGTTCTCCTCCCTCCCTATCACTCATTCACCATCACCCGTCCTGAAATGCCACCCACGAGATCGAAGTCGAAACCCAACACAGAGTAACCAAACGGGCCAAGACATCCCGCAGCAAGTCTCAGAAACCAACTCCCGAGTCCCAAACGCCCGTCGTCATGAACACCGACCCTTCCTCATCGCCCGTCTACTTCTGGCGCGACTCGGAGCCCGAAGGAGGCTACCTCTCGCAATGGTATCCCTGCGCCTTCAGCGACGATGCAGACCCGAGTATCGTCTACCCAACCGCTGAGCAGTAAACACCCCCCCTTTTTTCATTGCTTTCTGACTCTTCCTCCCAAACACAATCTCTGCGGCCCTCATGATAATTGATATTGACATTTGTGGCGTGCGCGCGAACTCTCCCCCAAAAAAGTTACATGATGTACCAAAAAGCGCTGCTCTTCTCCGACCGCGCCGTCGGCGCCCAGATCCTTGCTGCCTCGCACCCGAGGCAGGTGAAAGCGCTCGGCCGGAAGGTGTCCAACTTCGACGAGAAGGTCTGGCACGCGCACCGCGAGGAGATTGTAAGGAAGGGAAATTGGCTGAAGTTTACGCGTCCGTTGGACGTTAATGATGGAAAATGGATCATCACCCCACCACCTCCTCCTTCTCCCGCTGAAGGTCAGGTTGACAGCAGCGAGGGGAAAGGGGACGGGGTCAGTAAGGCTGAGGGTGAGGGAGTGAGCCTTAAAGAGCTGCTTCTTCGGACAGGCGACAGAGAGTTGGTCGAGGCGAGCCCGATGGATCGGATTTGGGGGATTGGGTTTGGCGCGGCTAGGGCGGGGACAGTTGGGAGGGAGAGGTGGGGGTTGAATCTGTTGGGGAAGGCATTGATGGCTGTGAGGGGTGAGTTGAGGAGGATGGAAGAGGGAGGTAGACAAGAGGGAGGTCGCGGGCAAGAAAAGGAGGAGAGCAAGGGAGGGGAGGAGGAAGGTGACAGGGTATAGAAAACAGAAAGGGAAGGAGGATCGAGTAATTCAGGGGTGACGAGTGAGATAAGGCTGTTTCTGCTTCCATTACTATATCACACACCAGACTTTCAAGCGCTGTTGGTTGGGTATTATTTATTGTTTCACGCTGGCGGCATCGCTTCTCAGACGCCGATATCGTACAGACTGACTGACTTTATCTCATAACACCCGCCCGTCTCCAATGGCCCCGCAGAGTGGTGTTGATCGTGGAAATACATCAAGCGCCTGCTCCCTCTGCCTCTATACCATAAAGTCCCCAAAACTCCCCGCAATCTCAGGGGGTAAGATCCCGGATGCCGTATGATACAGTTTTTGTGACACTAAAACACAACAAGGAAGAAACCGACGCCCCGCCTGGAGCCGTCGTCGGTAGAAATACAGTGCTTAGATGTAGTCGCGGCCGCTCTTTGCATCTCGATCAGGCGCCAGCCCCTGGTCTCGGGGTTGTTAACGTCCTCGGCGATGCGGGTGATGCCGATCGCGTAGGTGACGAGCTGCACCTTGTCCTCCATGCCGGCCGACAGCTCACCTGTCTTAGCGTTGCGGTAGACGTGTACCTCCTGTGTCCTGCAGGTGACGATAAAGACGGGGATCTCGCCGGGGTCGAGCATGCGCGCGCGGAGGATGTCGACGCCGCGGATATCGAGGATCTTGCCGTCAGACTTGAGACCAGCCTGCAGGTACTGTTTGGTTAGGGCCTCGTAGACGGAGTACTGGGCCTCGGACAGCCACAGCTTCAGCGTCTCTGTGTCGCCCTTGACATAGCGTCCAAAACTTCAGGGAGGATGTACTCGCGGAGCTCCTGCAGGAACGGCTCCAGCTTGAACGACGGGTCCATGGCGCGCAGCTTCTTGATCACCATGGCCGTCTCGTTCTCGGCGAAGAAACCGGCGACCTTGTCGGTGATGCTCCGGGCGGTCGAAATCAGCGGGTTGTCCGACTCTTGGTAGACCGTCTTCATGCCGAACACTCCCTGGACGAACTTATTGGAGTCGCGGAAATCCCTCCAGGCCTCCTTCCACGCGGCGTCCTTGTGGACCGTAACACTCGTGCCAGCACTGCACAAGTTAGCAAGAGAACCAAACCACGCCGACAGGCAGGCAGCCTTACTTGGGATCCTCCTCGAACACCTGGTGCGAAATCCCCTTCGCCTTGTCCTGTTGCTCGCGCAGCTCCCTCCGTCTCCTGCGCTCCTCCTTGTCGACCCAGCCGCCGTAGCGGGAGCTGCTGCCGTCGTCGATGACTTCCTTAACGTTCTTGTACGCCTCGGTCTCGCGGATGGGTTTGGTCGCCTTGTCGAGCACCTCGCCCGTCTTGTTTGCGCCCTTGCGCACGCCCTTCATAACGGGCGTCTCCCAGGTCCACTGGGCACCCTTACCAATGGCGCCGGCGGTGGTTTTAACGGCCTTGGCGGCGGTGGACGAGACGGCGCCCGAGGTGGCCTCGTAGGCCTGGCGTGCCTTGCGGACGGACTCGCTCTCCATGAACTCGTTCGCGCCCGAGGCGAGGGCCTTGGTCGACTCGTTCCACTCCTTGGACTGCTTCAGCTCGGTCTGCATGGTGTCCAGGAACACCTGCCAGGGGGTCTTGTCGCCATGGGGTGGCGGGGGAGGCAGGTCCTCCTTCTTCTCCTTCTTGCCCTCAGACTTCTCCTCGCCCTCCTTCTCCTCCTCCTTGGCCCCTCCTTGGACTCGGACTCCTTCTTCTCCTCGCCTTCTTTTGTTTCTGACTGGGCCTTGGCGTCCTTCTCGTCGGCCTGCTTCTGCCGCGACCGGGCCGAGACGTGGAAGGGGCGCGCGCTTCTGTGGTAACCTGTTTAACCTGATTGCGCTGGCGGGGAGGGTGGAGCGCAGGAGCGGCTGCTGTTGTGTGAAAGCGGTGAATGTCGCGGTCTCGGAGCTCAGCTGGGTTGTCCGGCTCGAAAGGAAGCGGTACTGGGAGGGTGGAGCGCAGCGGGAGCTCCGCAGGGCCGATGCCCTCAAGGGAGCGCCCGGCGTGAGCCTCTGGATCTGCCGTGCTGAATTCATTATTTTCTATAGATTAAGCCGAATCGCCCTCAATGAAAGGACTTGACAGACGTGGCAAAGGACGAGGGGTGAGGGAAGCGGATGATGGGAGGGGGCGGCACGAGACGGAGAGCGAGCTTTTGGTTGATAAGGATTTTGCGCGGCGATGGCAACAGAGCCGAGTCCCTGCGTGGAATTCTTTTGCCCGCCAGGATCTTTGCCAAGAGCCGGCAAATTCCCGGCTCGGCGTCCCCTAGCAATTCTGCCCCGGCAAGTTCCGGGCCCCAAAATTTCCAAATGGCCCGCGCTCAGCGCAGTCAATCGCCAGTCAATCGCCGTGCAGCAACCGATCTCGAGTCTCGACCTGCGCGTGTAAAGGCTGGTTGAGCCAACTGCCAACCTCCCCCCTTGCTTTTCCACTAGCCTGATCGCGTGGTGGCCACCTCCTCGACATGAGCCGATTCACGATAAGCCGCCTTTGGGCCCGTCTCGAGGACCGTCTGCTCGACGACGACGACGACCACCACCACCACCACAGCCCCCAATGGGCCGTCTCTTCTCCCAGTCGCACGCCTCCAGGAACTCCTGGAATCACCTCCAGCAGCCAGCACCGCCACAAGGACAGAAATCCCGATGAACGACCTAGTCAAGGGCGTGATGGCGAGCTCGCTCAAGCCGGCTGACACCAGCCGGCCGCTAGGCGAGGACCTGGGCGTTACGGCGGACCCGGACGAGCAGGGCGACGAGCCGTACCACTTCCACATCTTCAGCCACAAGCACAACACGCACATCACGCTCACCAAGCCGAACCGCGACGCCCTCATCTCGCTGTCGTGCGGCAACCTGGGCTTCCGCAAGTCCAACCGCAAGCACTACGACTCGGCGTACCAGCTGGGCGCCTATGTGATAGACAAGATGCACCAGAAGGGGCTAGTGAAAAAGATCCACAAGATGGAGGTGGTGCTGCGTGGGTTCGGCCCCGGCAGAGAGGCGGTCGTCAAGGTACTGATGGGCAACGAGGGCAAGCTGCTGCGGCCCAAGATCATGCGGGTGTCGGACGCGACGAGGCTCAAGTTTGGTGGTACGAGAAGCAAGCGCATCAGGAGATTGGGTTAAGCTTGGGGTGTCTGGTGGGGGAAGGTCTTCAGGACAGTGGGAGGCAAGGGGCTCGGATCTGTCAAGCGGTCAGGTCTGGTTTCTGTGTATATCTGTATACTACAACAAATTACAACGACCGCTACAAGTCCACCAACGGCATGAGGATGCCACTCAGGTGTTCAGTTACATCGGGATAGGTGACTTCCCCTGCGCCCTCCGACTTCGATATCTGTGTTTCGCCAGCGCTCGGACGGAGCAGGGATCTCGGCGTTGGCATCGCCCGAGCGCCGGCCGGGACAGTTGGACCCACTAAAAATAATTTCAGGTCCGCCGGCGGCGATCATTCGACTTCAACCTTCGCGCCAGGGGCCCGCCACTTACCCCTCCGACACCACAGAGCCATGTAGCAACGACCACGCCCGCAATGTCACCACCAACACCTCAGTCCGGGCTGCCGATCGCCATCCGGGGTTAACGCCGGCCCCAGCTGCGCCGGCAGCGCCGGCAGCATCATCACCAACCCCAACCCCGACCGCCTCAACAGCGTCTTCCACCACCGGCGCCCCCCTCAGCCTCGACACCCTCTTCACCAACCCCGTCTTCGCCGGCGGCATTGGCCTTGCATCCCTCGGCGCAGCCGCCGCCTTTGGCCGGCGCGCCCTCATTTCCGGCGCCAACCTCCTTCGCCGCCAACTCCTCGTCAACATCGAGATCAGCAAGCGCGATCCGTCCTACAACTGGGTTCTCGCCTGGCTTGCCCAGCCGCGCGACAATTACCGGTTTCATCGCGCAGCGCCTGACAAGACTGAGAAACCTGTCGATCACGACGAGCACGAAGAGCCTGAGTCCGAGGAATATTGGCGGGGAGGAGGTCGGCGGCAGAACGCACGCCGATTTCCGGGTCCAGCCCGGATTTGGGCGCCATGTGGTGCGGCACAAGCCCGGCGTGTACATCGCGGTGAACAGGGAGAAGGCCGGCACGGCGACGACGGCGACGGGCGAGCCGCACGAGACCCTGACGCTGACGCTGCTGTGGATGCACCGGCACGTGCTGGCCGAGGTGTTCACGGAGGCGCACGCGCTGGCGCAGAGCTTCCAGCAGGGCAAGACGGTGGTGTACACGGCGCGCAAGATGGAGTGGGCCGTGCTGGGCAAGCCGAGGCTGAAGCGGCCGCTGGGGAGCGTCATTTTGGATGAGGGCGTGAAGGAGGGGCTCGTGGGGGATGTGAAGGAGTTTTTGAAGGCGCAGAGCTGGTACACGGAACGGGGCGTGCCGTATCGGCGGGGGTATCTGCTGTATGGCCCGCCGGGACGGGGAAGACGTCGTTTATCCAGGCGTTGGCGGGAGTTGGATTACAGCGTGGCGATGATTAACTTGAGCGAGATTGGGATGACAGATGATCTGCTTGCGCTGCTGCTGACGCAGTTGCCGGAGAAGAGCATACTGTTGTTGGAGGATGTGGATGCCGCGTTGGTCAACCGAAGGCAGCGGGATCCGGATGGGTATAGCGGGAGAACGGTGACCGCGTCCGGCCTCCTGAATGCGCTTGACGGCTTGGCGGCAGGGAGGATCGAATTACCTTCCTGACGACGAACCACATCGATAAGCTGGATCCCGCGCTGATTCGACCCGGCCGTGTCGACATGATGGTGCGCATTGGCGAGGCTACGCGGTACCAGGCCGCGCAGATGTGGGATCGCTACTATGGGGACATCGACGAGGACCATTCCGGCCGGGAGCGGTTCTTGAAGCGGCTGGAAGAGCTGGGCTTGTTCGGTGGGGACAGCCAGGACCCCAGCGTACCAAAGCGACATACCTCGACGGCTGCCATCCAGGGCTTGTTCCAGTTCAACAAGGGCGATATGGAGGGCGCGATCAAGATGGCTGAGGGTTTGATTCCGAGGACGTTCGAGCCTGAGGAGCCTTCAGCCGAGGGCACAATCAAGTCTCCGGCATGAGAGGAGTCATGTAAACCATGTACGATAGATATAGAGTGTATGATCTGATTGAATAGATCGCTGATACCCTGTCACGTTGCAATCCCTGGCCTTGTACGTTGCTTCCTTGATCACTTGCTTTAGTTGCATGTAGCAGCAGAGGCCCATTGGTAATCCATCAGTTTTCACGGCTTGGTAGCTTAATATTCGCTTCTATGGCTCCATGATATGTTACAAGAACATGCGACTCGGCCCCGAGTGTAACCTCCCCACAATCAGCCATGGAGGTCTTCTCGTAATCCCACGACATGAGTGTCGACTGTGGGCTGTCCTGCCCCATATGTCTGTCGCTGCCAGCGTCCGGGTCTCCATCACCGGGATGCAGCTGGCGGGGGCTGACCTCGATTGCCGGTGCTGGCTGTTAGGGCATACTTGAGACTATGTGTTTGCCATTCTCGATCACCTCGAGGTGTTCGGATTCCGACATAAGAGGACCGTGACCCTCTAATAGTAGCATGACAGACCTAAAAGGTGTCTGTAACATCCGCTTTGCTTCGCGGCGTGACGAGGGCCCTGGTCGCCGTTCGGGCCATGCCGCATGCTGCTGGTACATGCGCTACCCTCCAAAACTGATTCCCATCATTCTGATCGGATCATTCAGCTGGAAGACTCCTTCGTCTCGGCAACGGCAGTCTCAGCCTTGGGCTCACCATCCGCATCAAAACCCAGCGCGTCCAGCTCCCGGATGAGCTCGTTGATCTTGATCACCTTGGCAATCTGCTCCGGCAGCAGCGACCCGCCCGTCTCCTTTTTCTCTTTGAGCTCTTTGGCCTGCCTGAGCTTCTTCTTCAGCGAGCGCACTTTCTTCTCCTTCTCAGCCTCGGGATCGACCGGAGCCTCTTCCTTCTTACCCTCCTCCTTCTTCACCTCGTCCGCAGCAGCCTCTCCCTGACCCTCCCCAGCAGCCTTGGCCTTCTTACGAGCCTCGCGCCGCTTGGCGTTTTTGTTAGCAGCCGCAGACGAGGACGGCTGGTCGGGCTTGTCCTCCTTCAGGCCCTCTGCGCCGGGCACGGGGCCTTCGCCGCGGTTGCGGAAGTTCTCGGCGATGCGGTTCTTGTACACCTCGACGTCCTCGGGCGGGCGGTAGCCGGGGCGGATCTTGATCGCCTTGCGGGTGCTGCCGTCGGCGCGCTTCGACTCGGGGATTTTCCGCTCGCCGCTGACTTCGTCGGTCACAATGCCCGAGGCGGTGGGTTGGGAGGGCATGGTGGTGGGGTGACTCTGGAGAGGGGTTGACTTGGGTAGAGGAGCGCGGATGGTGCAGACTTCGACGCTGAGCTGCCGAATGTCCAGAAAGGATTTGACAGCAATCCTGCAGCGACTCAATTGGGTTGTTGTCGGTGGGCTGGAAGCACTGCACCCTGCAGTTTGGTTGAGCGTGAAGTTTGGCCAGCGACCGAGCGATATCCGCCAGTTTTTGGGTTGAAGTTGGCGGGGCTCGTGAGTGTTGCAAGTGGCAGTGCCAAGCTTTTGGGCTCGGAGAGAGCTTGGACCAATTAGAGAAGCGCCCGGATACTTCCGTGCGGCCTTTCCGGCTTCCATCAGTGGTCAGTTTTGCTTTCGCCGGCGCAAACACCCTCACACGCGAAGGACCAAGCTTGCCTGTTCGCACCCCAACCCACGACGTCAGTCCCGGCAGCAACCCTTCAATTGGGATCTCAAACACCGTCACAATGGTGAGTTTTCCGGTGTACCGGGGAATATAGCAGGCGGCAATGGACTGACCACTAACGGCGTGTTCCCAGGCCACCGCTCTCTACAAGCAAGTCCCTTTCCGCCCGACCGCTCCCGCCCTTGAAGCTAACTTCCTCGCCAGCACCCTCTTCCGGAGGAATTACACCATGCTTGCTGTCGTCTTTGCCGGTGCCTTCGCCTTCGAGATGTACGTTGCCGCTTGAGATCGGAACTGGAGGAGTTGGAGTGCTGAGTGCTTTTCAGGGGCTACGACAACATGATGAACAAGATCTGGGACAACCACAACCGAGGGGTATGGATATTCCCGAGCGTCCTTGTTTTTGAATTTCAAAACGCTGACAGCAGGCGACAGCGCCAATGGAAGGACATCCGCCACAAGTACGTTGAGGGCGGGGACGACGAGTAAGCTGGGTCCAGGACGATACCACGGAAAAGCGAGGAAATTTCGTCGGGGCACCAGCTCTCGGGAGCTTCGACTGTGTACATTTGGGCCTGGAGGCGGCTGTAGACAATAGAACATCACCTCAGTTGCGGACACCTAGATTGCGAGAGCAAGACGAGCGTCTCGTTGCAAGAGTCGAGAGCTTTCTCGGTGGGCAGGTCTCCTCTGGCGGTCATTCTCCAGCTCGCCTTGGAGGATGACCTAATTCTTGTGTTATGAGAATGAAGCCACTGTGTGAAATCGGATGGTTTCTTCACCAACGCTGGTGTGAGCCGAGGTCACCCCTGCAGGGATCCTTCACAGCGCTGTGTCCCACTGCAGCATCACAGTTTCAGGGCTCCTCCTGTCACCTCACATCGCCGAGACGCCACTTTCTGCTGTGTAAGAGAGCGCATCTCGATGAATTCAAGTTCGATGACCTAGATGCTCAAAGCTCCATTGGAACAACAATTACCAGCGGCTGGTCCCTTCAACAACGTCTTTTTGGCGGTGGCCTGGCAAAGGAGGCTACCGCTCGCTCTTGCGTTGCCGCAAGGCCGGGAACCCCGCGATAGGTACCTAAATTATTATCGATATCCCCTCCAGCACCAATTCAACATCCCTCCCATCAGACCATCCGCAAGCAACAAGCTAGAAGACCATCGCAATATACGCCCTTTGAGCTCCTACGTTCGCATACCATCCACGCTTCGATAGCTATCCATTGTACACATGACAACACCATAACACGCGTCGCCCTGTCTGCCCGCGATGGAGACGCCACTGTCGACGCAGGAGCAGCAGCTCTGCCAGCTCCTGCTGGAGCTACCTGCTCGCCACAACTACCGATACACGGACGATGCCGCCCACGAGCTGCTGAGCGCCCTCTTCTGGTGCATGGCCGGCGGCAGGTCCGACTACATGAACCTCTTCTTCCGACGGGCGGGCCGCTGCGCGGAGGGACGCTCAAGCTCAAGGAGGCACAGGGCACCGTCGAGGGTGCCGAGTACACCGAAGGGGCGCGTGGCAAGGCGTGCGGACACATCTTCAAGCAGGGCGAGGCCTCGTACGCCTGCAGGACATGCAGCACCGACGACACATGCTGCCTCTGCAGCAAATGCTTCGACGCCACCGACCACACAGGCCACATGGTCCGCATCAGCATCTCGCCCGGCAACAGCGGCTGCTGCGACTGTGGCGACCCGGAGGCATGGAATCGGCCCATGTTCTGCACCATACACTCCATGTGGGAGGGCGAGGGGAAGGGAAAGGGCAAGGAGGCACTCGCACTGCCCGAGGACCTGGTCGAGAACACGCGCATGACCATCGGCCGCGTCTTTGACTACCTCTGCGACGTCATCTCGTGCTCGCCCGAGCAGCTGCGCCAGACGAAGACGGTCGAGTCGATCGAGCAGGACGAGCGCATGTCGAGGCTGTCGACCACATACTGCGGCGGCGACACCGAGTCGCCGGGAGAGTGGGCAGTGCTGCTGTGGAACGACGAGAAGCACACGGTCAACGACGTCAGGGACCAGGTGGCGCGCGCGTGCAGCACGACGCTGGCGACCGGCCTGGCCAAGGCCTACGAGACGGACGGAATCGGCAGGAGCATCTTGATGTACGACAAGAGCATCGAGAAGCTCATCGAGGTTGCGACAACCCTCGAGAAGATTAGGGTCACTGTGACGATCCGCTCCGCTCGCGACACGTTCAGGGAGGCAGATGTGCGGCACCATGATGAGTGGCTGAGGGACATCTCTGGGTGCAGCATCGGCCAGGACCATAACCTGCTGAGGCAGGTTGTCTGCGAGGAGATGCTCAAGCCGTGGCGCAAGGGGAGCCCGGCCACCCATGCCATCGTCGGCAAGGACGGCATCGACGACGAGGACCTAATCGACCAGGAGGACAAGGAGGCTAACGACTTCTACCTCGAGCAGAGCAGGATCCTGCTCCAGGCGCGTCTCGCTGCTCGGGCAGCTCGCCGAGAGGCTGCGGCGGACGACGCCAGCGAAGGCGACGAGGAGGAAGAGGAAGAGGGCGACGGCAATACCCCCGGAAGTGACATGGAGGACGAGGGAGAGGAGGACGACGATATCATGATGCTCGACGCGCGGGAAGGCGGAGATGTGCCGATGCAGGACTGGCAGCAGGACCAAGCTCTGGAGGAAGACGAGGCCACAGTCGCTGGCTACCCACCTCCGCCTCCACCGCCCCCGGCTCCCCGCCGGACCGCCGCGAACGCGAACTGACCCCTTCTGACTCTGATACTGCTGGAGCCGCTCATTGCACCCACAGTGTACGCAAAAGCCAACCTGGAGGTTCCTAAGACGCCTGGTCTGAAGCAGGGCGAGACAGTACCGCCTCCTAAACCGGGTCATTACTGGCTCGTCACGCCCGCTGGGTATGTGGAGCAGGAGAGTATCCCGATCGCCGAGGATCTTTTCGAGCGAGTCCGTCTCGACTGGATGATCCTCTTTGATCTGAGAATGTGGAAGAAGGTCCGCAACGACCTGCGGTCGCTCTACATCTCGACGGTCACCATCCCGGAGTTCAAGAGGGTCCTCGGCCTGCGTTTTGCCGGACTCTATACCACCCTTGCGCAGCTTACCTCATCGGCGACCGGAGCCTGATCACTCCATCATCAACATCTCCCTGCAAATGCTTACCACCCCGTCCATCACCGCCGAGATCGTTGAGCGCGGCAACTTCCTCACCAGCCTCATGGCCATCCTGTATACCTTCCTAACCACCCGCCAAGTCGGCCATCCCTGGGATGTGGCATCTAACGCTGTGCTGTCCTTCGACACGGTTCCGTCACGAACCGCAGGATGTACCACTTCTTCCAGGATCTCAAGTATCTCTTTGGCTCGCCCCACGTGCAGGAGCGACTCAGGACCGAGGAGCGGTATATGATGCAGTTCCTCGACCTTGTCAAGCTGCACCAGGGCATCTGCCCGAACGTGCGGGCCGTGGGCGAGCACGTAGAGTACGAGACGGACAGTTGGATCAGCGCCTCGCTCGTTACGCGCGAGGTCAACAGGCTCTGCAGACAGTTTGCCGAGTCGTTCCGCAACGTCAAGGAGCAGGACTCGCTCTATGTCTCACGGGCGATTCGCCTTGCGGCGAAGACGGTCATTATCAATTCAATCGGAGCGGAGCGCGGCAGGTTCAGCCAGTCGGAGATCAAGGACGAGGTGCGCTTCAAGACGCTGGGTGATTTTGAGTTTGAGGCGCCGGGTCGGGAGCTGGAGGTGGTCAAGTTTGTGGTGGAGGAGGAGCCAATTAGCTTTCATCATGCGTTGCACTACACCCTCTCGTGGCTGATCGAGTGCGGCAAGGCGATGCCTGTTAACCAGCTCAGGGCGCTGCTGAGCTTTACGACTCAGGAGCTCGTGATGAAGCCGCGATCTATGGGCAAGAAGACGATGCCGCGGTATGGTGACTACGGCCCGGAGGATTACCTGATGGCGGCGTTTGACTTCCCGCTCCGCGTCTGTGCCTGGCTCGCGCAGATGAAGGCGGGGATGTGGGTGAGGAACGGTCTCAGTCTACGCCATCAAGCTGGCACCTACCGGAGTGTCGGCCAACGTGACGTCTCGCACCACCGCGACATCTTCCTGCTGCAGACAGCGCTGGTGGTGTGTGACCCCAGCCGCGTCCTCGCGTCCATCGTCGACCGCTTTGGCATGGAGAAGTGGGTCAAGGGGTTCTTTGAGCAAAAGTCCCAGCTCAGGACGATACGCAGCACCTGGATGTCGTCGAGGACATGCTCCATCTCCTCATCATCCTTCTCAGCGACAGGACGTCGCTCATCCCCACCGAGGACGAACAGGGCCCGCACATCGCATCCATGCGCCGCGATCTCACACACGTCCTGTGCTTCAAGCCGCTGTCGTTCTCGGATGTCTGTTCGAAGCTTCCGGACAAGTTCCACGAGCAGGAGGACTTCCACAAGATCCTCGACGAGATGACGACGTTCAAGTCGCCCGAGGGCCTGACCGACGTCGGCACCTTCGAGCTGAAGCCGCAGTACATTGAGGACGTCGACCCCTACATCGCGCACTACAACAAGAACCAGCGCGAGGAGGCCGAGATGGCCTGGCGGAAGTGCGTAGCCAAGAAGACGGGGAAGTCGGTCGAGGACGTCGTCTACGAGCCCAAGCTGCGGCCCATCCCATCCGGCGTGTTCGCTGACCTAGGCGAGTTCACCCGCACCGGCATGTTTGCCCAGATCATCTACTACTCGCTGCTCTATACGCTGGTGTATCCCGGTCTCACGCCGCAGGTGCCGTCAACAAGGGTTGAGACCTTCCTGCAGGTGGTGCTGCACCTGATCCTCATTGCCATCGCCGAGGACAGCTCGATGACGACCACCTGCAGCAGGCTTCGTTTATCGTCACCGCGCGTTTTACCCAGCAAGCGCGCAGCAACTTCATGCCCGAGGCGCCACAAGCCAAGACGATCGTGGCTCTGCTGAACATGATCGCCTCCAAGGACGAGTTCAAGGCCTGCCATCCCAAGATCGCTACCATCCTGCGCAGGATGCGGCAGAAGCGGCCCAAGGCGTTTGAGATCAGCTGCGAGCGTCTCGGACTGTCTGTGGACCGCATGGACACAGCGTCGCCGGCGGCCAGCAACGCCGAGGAGGAGCGCGAGCGCAAGAAGAAGGCAGCGCTGGACCGCCAGGCGCGCGTCATGGCGCAGTTCCAAGCGCAACAAAAGAGCTTCATGGAGAATCAGGGCGACATCAACTGGGGCGACATGGATGATCTGGAGGATGAGGACGAGGATGTGCCGCCGATGGAGGAGCATAGGAACTTCTGGAAGTATCCTACCGGGACTTGCATCCTGTGCCAGGAGGACACGGATGACCGGCGGCTGTACGGCACGTTTGCATATTTCACCCAGAGCAACATCCTCCGCCAGACGGACTTTCAGGATCCCGACTTTGTCAGGGAGGCGTTCAATACCCCCGACAACCTGGACCGATCGGCCGAGGCCATCCGGCCGTTTGGCGTTGCCCATGAGAACAGGCAGATCGTCCACAAGGTCAACCAGCAGGGGCAGACATTCGAGACGGAGCGCCAGGTCATTGGCAAGGGTTTCCCGGCGAATCTATCGCGGCCCGGCCCGGTGGCGATTGGGTGCGGACATATCATGCACTACAGCTGCTTTGAGGCGTACTTTGAGGCTACGGTACGCAGACACAACCAGCAGATTGCAAGGCACCCTCCGGAGGATACGAACAAGTTGGAGTTTTGTGTCCGCTCTGCAAGGCACTGGGTAATGCGTTCTTGCCGATTATCTGGAAGGGCCAGGAGGAGTCGCATCCCGGACCGTTGGTGCCATCGACTTCGTTCTCGTCCTTCCTCGAGAGCAGCTTCACTCGGCCTACTACACCCTGGGGGCAAATCGTCCACCGGACCAGATACAGAATGCCTTTGCTGCGTACACGGCCAACCACATGGTCAACAACCTGGCCGAAAAGTCATCCCAGCTGCTGGACGATGCCTGGGTTGACGTCGGTGCTCAGTCCATCTCGACAGGCACGCCATATAGCGAGACATTCTCACTAGTCTCGGCCCCAGAGTCCGCGGCTCGACCCACGCCAGACGCCAGCAACTCGATGCGAGAGCTGGTCAACGTCTACCGCCGGCTGCGGGACACCCTCCGCAAGAACGGCCTCAACACGCGGCACCAGTACGAGCTCGAGCCGGACGGAAACGAGCTGTGGGGCAGCGACCAGCTGGCGCGCTCGGTGGGCTTCTCCATCTCAGCGGTCGAGATCCAGCAGCGTGGCGTCGAGGCCGAGTACGGCATGACATTCCTCGAGAAAATCCCCGAGCAGGTGCTCACCCAGCTGCGTATCCTGAGCGAGACCGTGACCTCCTTCATCGCCGTCGGCGGGCTGCGCGAGTCGGGCGACAACCGCATCGACAACGAGTACCGCCGCGACAGCGAGCGCCAGCACTGCCAGCTCTTCATGACGCAGTACATCGGCGAGGAGACGGAGAACGAGCGCTTCCCCGCCAACAAGTACCCGCCACTCCTGAGCCAGGACGCCTTCATCTTCTTGTGTGAATGCGTCTTCGGCGTCATCCCCGCGCAGGACTTCGAGATCGCGCACATGGTCCGCCTCTGCTACCTCGCCGAGATTACAAAGTTTGCCTACCACCTCGCCCGCAACATGCCCGTGGGGCTGTACTTCCAGTTCCTCGGGCGCAACGGCGCCGACGCCCCGCCCCTCGACCCCTCCACCGCGCAGCTCATCTCCTTCTGCCAGGCGCTGTGCGAGATGGAGGTCGAGTGCGCGGCCGACCCGCTGGTCGACGTCGATCGTCCCCAGTGGGAGAACAAGGCGTTCGACCAGCCCGGCCTCGACAGCTGGGCGTGGTACGTCCTGCTACGCAAGTACGCACTGGCGTTCCTGCGGAAGTGCGTCGTGCTGCTGCATGTCAAGTACGGTGTTGATTTCAACAGCCGCGTCAGCCCCAACCCGGAGCAGCGCGAGCTGGAGCGACTGACCGAGGCGCTCCGCCTGCCGTCGCTCGACGAGATGCTCACGGCGCTGACGCCATCCCAGGGCGCTCAGCACGGCTGGCCGGCAGAGACCGCGCGGCTGGTCGCCGGCTGGGTCAAGCACCAGGCCGAGTGGCCGTACAACGGCGGGGAGAAGGAGCTGCCCGAGTCGGCGGTGATGAGCCACCCGGGGATTTTTGAGCTGGTCGGGCTGCCCAAGAACTATGACACGCTGATTGAGGAGTGCACGCGCCGGCGGTGTCCGACGAAAGGGAAGGATCTGACGGAGCCCATGATTTGCCTGTTCTGCGGGGATATCTTTTGCTCGCAGGCTGTGTGCTGCGCGAAGGACGTCAGGGAGGAGAGGCATCGGGTGCTGAGGATTGGCGGGGCGCAGCAGCATATGCGGAAGTACGTTCTCAAACAGGCCACGTTTCCCCTTCCCTTCCTTCCATCATCTCGAGACCCTTTGATGATGATACTGACAGTATGCGCGCGCGCGTGTGTGACAGATGCCAGAAGAACATCGGCCTCTTCATCAACATCCGCAAGTGCTGCGTCTTCTACCTCTCGCGCTACAACGGCTCGTTCAGCCAGGCGCCCTACATCGACAAGTACGGCGAGGCAGACCTCGGCCTGCGCTCCGGCCGCCAGCTGTTTCTCCACCAGAAGCGTTACGACTCGATGCTGCGCGCCCTGTGGCTGGGGCACGGCGTGCCGAGCTACATTGCGCGGAAGCTCGAGGCGGATATTAACAATGGGGGGTGGGAGACTCTTTGAGGTGAGGAGGAGAGGACCGAGGGGCTGCGGCTAAGGACGTTGCATCGGCGGTGCTTAGGCGTTGAGTTCCTTAATCAGATAGCCTTCCAATGATTACTTCAGCGTATCGGCGAGCGCATGCGGAGGGCTTCAAGTGAGAAGGAGGCAGAATGAAAGCTCTACGGTGGCGGCGTTTGGTTGGGCTGGGTGTGTCACCAAAAAGGGCTGGGAGGACTTCCGTTCTAAATCACTTAGTAATGATTCACGGTTGTCCGCCTGAATTGCCGGTTCAGTGCAGTTGTATGTCCAAAGCAAGGAGTGCAACTGCGGTCCGACCAGCGGTACACGCTAGGAGATAAACCGCAACATACAGGGTTGCGACGTCCCTCCAGAAACCGGAGAGGTAAGTAAGTAAGATCACACAACGGGCGAAATATTATGTCTCAGAAAGTGTGATAGCTGGTGGGAATACATTCAACAATGAGGAGGGGAAGCAAGGTCCACTTAATAACAACTTCATATCTGACGCAAGACAGTGCAGAGACGGAAAGAGCACGGGCCCCCGCCTAACAAAGGGAGGAGCAAGGTGAACACAGTAAAGAGAAGGCACGACTGAACCCAGCAATTGGCAGAGTGTCAGACAGAGCCATCACCGGAGAGCGTAAGTATGGCAAAAAGGGAAGGAAACGATGGGGAAAAATTCCAAAAGAAGGAAGGAACGATCCACCCAGGGGTCGAACCTGGAACCTCCTGATTACTAATCATTAACTTATTTTAGTTAATGTATCGTAGTCAGACGCTCTGCCATTGAAGCCAGCGGACCTTGGAAAACTAGGCTTCGTAATTAACTACTTCAATGTCTTTCCTTTCTTGCAACTTCGTCTGCTTGGGGTTTCGAGGCCGAAACACAGCATTTTTCGACCTAAGAATAATGTGTATGTGTGATACTTTATTCTTGAATTTTATCTTGCCTAACTAGATGAAGATAATCTAAATTACTAATCATTTGCTGGTTCCAGTTAAAGCATCGTAGCCAACGCTCTGCGTATTGAGCCAGCGGGCCTTGGAAAACTGGCAAAAGTAATTAACTAGCTACTTCAATGCCTTTCCTTTCTTGCAAACTTCGTCTACATGGGGTTTTCGAGGCTGTAACGGTCTCAGAGTGTATTTCAACTATCTGATGACGACTCTACGAGTACATCCAATCTTGGAGAAAAGAAGAAGAAGAAGAAAGAAAGAACAGGGAACGAGGAAGAGGGGGAAGGACGTGGCAAAGTGGGTGACGTGGCCTCTGCCTGACCAGAGGAAGGCAACAACCCGAAAGAGGCAGGCACGATGGGGGTCGCTGCCAGCGATGTTGGTGTTGACGTTCAGGGGCAGGGGCGCGCACGAGGGTTAGGGGTTGGCCGAGGTGGCCGAGGCCTGCCCAGGGCTCAGCCCGTTACAGAGGCAGAACACAGCATTTTTGACATGAGAATAGCGTGTGATACTTTATCCTTGAATTTTACTATTCGTAACGAGATTAAGGTATAATTGTAAGGAGAGTGTTGGAGATTATAGCCTCTACTATTGTATTTGCTCGAGAGCTTTTGAGGAAAGAAATACATGTTACGAAGTCCTCAGTTCATCCCGACGGCTCCCAAACTTCATCACCTAGTTCCTCGTTGTGAAGAGTTTCTCCTTCCCGGAATCAACATGGAAGGCACGCATCTCCTTATGCAGTAGCCTTCCACAGTGGGGTCTCAGCTGCTCCCGCTCATCAAAACCTACAAGGCTGCAAGGCTCCAAGCTCATCGATTCTTCTCACTTTCAGAGGGAAGGCGCCATAGAAGGGCAGGTATCCGTCACCACAAAGCCGCTTCCCCTCTCTTTTCCCTATCTTCCCCTTTGATCCGTAGAGTCAGAGCAATCCGCTGAGCCCGGATTCTTTCCAGTCCCCTAAATGAGACCCCTTCGCTCATTCTCAGCAAGTCTGCGTGCACTCCCGTTATCTCCATTCCCACAGGACACCTTACATGTTCCACCCAAGCACCGGACAGCTGCGCTCGCAGCCATCTTGGTACTCTCTGGACCACCATACGCTTTATTCAACGTGCCTTGTCTCTAGGCGGTTCCGAGATATCGGTCAAGCCATCCTCTACCACGAGTTCTGCCCAGGATATGGCAACTCATGGATCTCGTACGGGTACGCCTGGGACTTCAAACCTTGCTGCGAGCATCATAGAATACGAGGCTCGGTCCCGCCCTAAAGATGCCGCACAAGCCCGCGGGATTTCTCTGGCCGATTTTCCTCGTGCGATTCCAACTCCAGGAAATGTGGCAGGGCAGCTCTGACCGCATATGGGCGACAAGAGCAGTATGCACCGCTATTGACGACCTGGTTGGCATGCTCCTCATCTGTCTTCCCAATTTGGCCCACATCTTGTTGTCAGGCACCCGCTTCACGGCATCCCCGCGGCATCACTGAGAGCTGCTGGTGTTTCGAGCTTGCCGGTCCGCACGATTGACGTCTGCGGAGGCCACCACTCGATGGTTTCGTTGCCCGGCATTCTTGAGAAGGCTTCGTCCACTCTTACCACCCTTAACGTCGACTGCTACAGCTTCGACATGCTACGCAACTTCGACCCTTACCTACACGGCCTACGGAGGATCTGCCTCACCAGATGCCGATTCGGCCCTGTGTGAGCTGGAACCGTTAACGTACATTATAAGCGAGTGGCCCATATAAGCGAGTGGCCCATATAAGCGAGTGGCCCATATAAGCGAGTGGCCCATATAAGCGAGTGGCCCACGTCAAAATCCACACATAACCCTGAAAACGCAAGCTT
Organism: Achaetomiella virescens; assembly: GCA_031001845.1. Lineage (NCBI taxonomy): Eukaryota > Fungi > Ascomycota > Sordariomycetes > Sordariales > Chaetomiaceae > Achaetomiella > Achaetomiella virescens. Next base: position 43,462 of record JARNGD010000149.1, read on the forward strand.
CTTAAAATCACCAAAACCTCATAAAATTCTTTCAGATTTTAATGATCGTTTTCCCGATGCTTGATATGAAAACGGAAACATTGGAATATTTGTTAACTGAGCTAGTTTTCCGTTAGAGAATAGTGCGCTCATTTTTTTTATTGCTAGGATTAAGATCAACTAGGCTCTGGCCCTAACATACTTGCTTGAATATAATGAAATAAAGCTATATCTTAATTTCTAAGAACTAAAGTCACTCTCGAAGTTAAAGAGGATTTTATTGGCGTTTGCTAATTTTAGGGAGGTTGGGTTTCCAGGGTTATGTGTGGATTTTGACGTGGGCCACTTGCTTATATGGGCCACCCGCTTATAATGTACGTTACTTTACCGTTGTCTGGGTCTGGAATCCTCACCTGCGAATCTACGAATCGCCATTCCTTCCTAGAGGTATGTGAAGTGATGATCAGCAGCTGCCCAAGTTGTAGTTCTGCTGACTCTGATACCCCTTGTTTTTACCGTCAGTTCATTCCAGTGAGCCCTCCTCCATTGCGGGCGTTATCGAGCATCTTGTCAGGAACAGGGGCACTCTCAAGACGCTCCATCTAGATCTACAGCAAGCATCCTACCTCGAGCTCGGCGATGGGTCCTTCATTACGGAGCTGCTGCCCAGCCTGCCGCGCTTCCACGCTCTGCAGCACGTGCTTCTCACCTCGGCGCCACTTTACGGACAGCAAAACGGGACCAGATCCTCGGAGGCGAACGTTGCTAGCGCCAGAATTGGCGTCCCGCCGGCCGAGGTCCTCCCTCCGTCTATCGTCACCTTGCGACTAATAGATGACACATTGTACCCAGATTCCTTGCTGGCCTGTCCGAGGACATGCTCAACCTTGCAGAGCCCGCTATCCAAGGGCGGTTTCCACGACTGAAGAGTGTCATCATCGACACAGAAGCCCCAATTGCTCATGATAGCGTCGTACACGGTCTGCTTACCAGCGCCGAGGTCTATTTCGGTTACATCCCATGTCCATTGAGTGATGTGCTCCCTACACGGCGACTGTTCGCCATGCGGCCGGCTCTGCCAGCTCCCACAGTTCTGTGAGCTCGAGTGAAGGGTATGTTGGGGATAATTGGGAGTGAACACCTCGCATCCGCGCCAGCTTCAGATTCTTCTCCGAGGGATAACTAGGGCACTGACTCTGTACTTGCCGCCCAGTGGCGGATGTACAATGCTGGTCGAACTTGCCCATGCCGTCGACACTTGCTGGTCCGGCATTCGGTTGAGCTGGTCAGCCTAAGGTCCTTAACTCTGTCGTGGTTGAGAACATACATTGGGGCTCCTCCTAGTTTCCGTATCCTGAAGATTGGCGACTCTGATCACCCAAGCGGTTGTGATAAGTCCCGAGCCCTATTACTCTGCAATGCCAAGCGCCCCCTGAGGCGCCCTTGCGTGGGTGAGCCAGCTGCGCCTTCTAAACCCCCTGCTTGAGCACCCCCTTCACTTCAACAGGCCTCACGAAGCAGCTAAGGTTGATCCCGCCCCTCCGGATAAGAAAGTCGGGGTAGCGAGGAAATAGGCGGCTATCCGAGTGATGAACTTCAGGTCTTCCTTTACCCCATCCCTTCTTCATCGCTATCACAGAGAAGTTATCTTCACTCAAACAATGGAAATGATCTGTCGTCGCCCTTACCCAGCGACGCTTTCCGACCTCCCCAATGGGATCCTCACAGTCATTCTGGGCTACTTCTGCCTGCACTGTCGGGACCCGAACGAGACAGCCCACGCCTTCTTCCCCGACGCCGGGCAGGACCGGATGAAGCAGTCCTGGTGCACGCTCGATTGTCAGGTGCTGTACTCCATGTGCCTGGTGTCTTCGAGGTTCACGGACGTGGCCCAGGCAGTCCTCTACCACCAGTTCAGTCCCGGATATGGCGACTCACAGTATTCTGCCGTCCACTCCTGGGAGCGTCGCCTCCTCCCCTTCCTCCGGACGGTGACATTGCGCCCAGACTTGGCAGTCCACGTCCGGAGAGTCATGCTCTGCTTCAAAATCTTCGACGAACTTCAAGATAATGATGGCCAGGACGTTGAAACCGTCTTTGAGACAGCTGCACGAACCCGTGGTTTCTCACTGCTTAACTTCCTTTCTCCCTTCCGGAAGCTATGGGCCGAGATCTGGGACCGAGGGTATCGGCCCGGGGTTGACGAGACAATATGCTCCTGCTGGCCTGCCTTCCCAATCTGGCTTCTTTCTCTTTTCCGACTGGTCGACTCGCAAAGGGCATTCCTTTCCCCGCGCTTCTGGCTGCGGGTACCTCCAGTTTGTCCATCCAAACCGTCGACATCTGGCTGGGCGGCAAAGAAGCTGGTTCTCGCCTGGCTGCCTTGCTGAATCTCATTCCCTCTGGGATACGGACTCTCAATCTCTCGCGCTGCGATGACTCCGCGCTGCGCGGCCTCTGCCCCACGGCCAGCGTGCGAAACGTATGCATTGTCGGGGACCTGCTTACCGGGCCTTCGTTTGCCCAGGTCCTTTCCCTCTGCGGGCCGCTCGAGTCGGTCGTCTTTGAGGCCGGTAGGTCTGAGACCTTTGATGAGAGGAATGCCTGTCGCAGCTAACTATTGCTATCTCGCTTGAAGCCACCCGAGATGACTCGTACGGCCCATGCATCGAGCAGCTGGTGAAGAGCCGAGACACCCTCAAGAAGCTGCATCTTGATCTGGGACGGCGGGTCTATCCCATACCCAGGTGTCAAGAATGCCTCCCTGCGCTACTCTCTCGCCTGCCCGCACTTCTCCACTCTTCGGCACCTGTTTCTTAACAGCATCTTGCTCTACGGCCACAATAAGAGAACAGCGCAAGAGGACAGCACTCCTGTACTCCCGCAGCTCATTCCGCCATCCCTTATCTCACTGCACTTGGCCGACAATCGGGCGCCCCGCTGGAGGCGGTCGCGTCTGGCCAGGGATTTGGTTTTCGTTGCCCAGGTTGCGGCCCAGGGGCGGTTCCCCAGCCTGAGGACAGTCAAATGCGACACAGGGAAACCAGTCGGCGATGGCACACTGAGGAACATGTTCATCGGCGCAGGAGTGGACTTTGGATCCGACAGCTGGCCTCTCGCCGAGAGTTTGATGAGGCGATACGACGCCGAGGCCTCTGATGACGACGAGAGTGAATAGCATGGTGTTATTCCATAGAAGGAACTCTAATCACCACGTTTGCCTCACCCTCTGCTGTACGATCCAACCCGCCAAAACCCACCAACCCTCTCACTCCCCCTTCCCCTGTCCCTCTTTTACTCTGGCACCCTCCTCCTCCTTCACTTCCAAAATCGCCTCCCTCAACCTCCCAAGCGCCTCCAGCACCGTCGCACTCCTCACCCTCTCCCTGTCCCCCTCAAACATGAACGGTCCTAACCCCTACTCCCTCCCTTCTTCGACGAAATCCCAATGTACACCATCCCAACTGGCTTTCCGTCCTGCATATCCGGGCCCGCGACCCCTGTCGTGCCCACCCCCCACGTCGTCTCCCCCTCCCCCTCAATGTTTGTCGCGCGCCGAGCCCCTTCCGCCATCTGCGCCGCAACCTCCGCGTGGATGACGCCCTCGCGCGCGATCAGCGGCGCAGACACGCCCAGGAGCGTGTGCTTGAGCGGCGTGGCGTACGAGACGACACCGCCGCGGAAGGCCGCGCTGGCCCCCGGCACCGAGGTCAGCGCGGCCATGAGCTGGCCCGCGGTGAGGGACTCGGCCGGCGAGGGTGGAGTTGGAGGCGCGTAGGAGGGAGATGACTTCGCTGGCGAGGGAGAACGCGGTTGTGGTGGGTGTGGTGGTCAGGCGGGGGGTGGGGGTGATTTCTGGGGCTTGGGGGGAGGCATTTTGAGGGGTGTCTGTTGGCGAGGAAGCTGGTGTAAGGATGGGTGACTGGGAAGGTGATGAGTGAAGAGACGGGTGGGATGTTTCTGAGTGGTAAGTTTGGTGAGCTGGGGAAAGGAAAAGGAAAAGGAAAAGGAGGTGCGCTTGAGTCTTCCCATCCTGACCGGGCTCTCTGGGCGTCGCCTTATACCCCCTTCACCCGTGGGTTCAGCACCACAATTCGAGGTTCAAATCGACGTGGCTTACATCCAGGCAACGCCTGCATGCAGCTCATGGGGCAACTGCAGGCACTGCCATCCAACCAAACTCTGCTCGACTGGGTCTGCAATGAGCTGACAAAACCAGATGGCAAGACCCCATCTAAACGGCCTTGGGAACTGTGCACGTTGAAGTTATCGAGTGGAGAAAAGTTGCGTTGATGAGAATAAGGCCGGTCACCATGTTGTTGTGAGATACGGTCGCTAGCGAAATCGACTCCCGCTTTTCATTCTTTGATTTATGGTCTGAGGGCGCCGGCTTTGGCTGTCTTGGCGCTTACACCGTGCTTGGTCCACGGTCGGATGTACCGCGCGGTACTGACTGGCCTTACTTACGAAGGCATGCAAAACCAAGAAATATCGACACATGGCTATGGCGCCAACTTTGTAAGTAATGGTTAGGCGAGAAAGTGCCGTGATAAATGGCGATATGTCAGCTTCTTGGAAAATGTACGATTATTGGAACGTAGCACTTGCGGATCGTGACGAGGCTTGCGGAAGTGCGGGTTGATTGGCGAACGGTCGCTCAGCTGAAGCCATGGCTCCAATGTCCTCCATGATGGGCCGTGAGTAGCTTGTCGCAGAGTTGAACCGCACCATTGACGTCGATGATCGTCACCAGCCAAGCACCTTTTCCACGGTGACCATTGCAGTACTTTGAAAGTTGAAGCCGCAGCCATGTCCTTGTCGCGCTCGTCGCGCTCGTCGCGCTGGTCGCGCTGGTCGCGCTGGTCGCGCTGGTCGCGGCTGCTCCACTGGCCCCGCAGCCGGTCATCGTCGACGGCACCCCGCCCGTCTTCACAATCCGACGCATCTCCCGAAGCATCCGGGCCGCAAGGCAGGACAACATCCGCTGCGCCAGCCGCAGTCTCCGACACTTGCCCCCAGGGCTTGAAGATCATTGCGGAGGGCATCAACCCTACAGTAGAGTAAGTCGCCGCTCTTTCTACCCTCTCGGAGGGGCTGGCGCGTGAACTAAACGTCTCGTAGCTGGTATTACACGTGATTTGCGAGTCGCTGCTAAGCGCTTCCCTCACGCAGTATTGTCGCCGTCCATGGCCTCAACGGCCACCGCGACAAGACCTGGACCGCGAGCAATGGTGTCCACTGGCTCCGCGATCTCCTGCCGCACGACATCCCTCACGCCCGCATCTTCTGCTGGGGCTACGACGCCAACACCCATGCCAGCTCTCGAGTCAGCTGCCAATACCTGTACGACCATGCGCGAACACTCGTATCCGACCTGTGTAGGAAGCGGAAGCTGTCCGACGTAGGAACTATATCTGCCTGCTGGCAATCCGGGCAGCTCCGCTGACGAGAATAGTCGATGGAACGCCCGATCATCTTTGTGGCGCACAGTCTGGGCGGCATTGTCGTGAAGAGCGTGGGTACCATGTTCAATCTTCCTAGACCGCCGTACTCACGAACGTAGGCTCTCATTCATTCGGATGCTGCTCGACGGGGTGCGCTGGAGGAGCACCGTTCCATCAAGGTCTCCACCTATGGAGTCGTCTTCATGGGCACGCCGCACCAGGGCGGCAACGGCGTCCGGCTTGGGAGGCTGCTGGTGAATGTTGCGTCCCTGTTCGTGGCTGCGGATGACCGGATCCTGAGGCACCTCGAACGGGACTACGGGACTCTGAGTGGCTTCAGCAGCAGCTAGGCCAGTACGGGCCGATCAGCGGCGATTTCTTGACTAAGTTTGCGTTCGAAGAGTACGAGACTCCGACAGCCTTTGGCCGCTCTATCATGGTACGCTGCATTCGCCTTGCTTGAGAAGTGGCAGCTAACAAGAGGCAGGTTGTACCCCGCTCCTCCGCTGTGGTGCCGGGCCAGGCGGACGCCGAACCGATTGTCATACACGCGGACCATACCGACATGGTCAGATACACGTCACGAGAAGACGGCGGGTACAATATCATATCAGAACACCTCCAGATCATGGTAAGCGCTGCGCCCGAAGAGATTCGGCGACGCTGGGAATCGGAGAGGAGGGCGGACGAGGGTAAGCGGCCCTAAAACAGAGAGTATCCTAGAGCTAGCCAATGTGATTAACGAAATTTGCCTTGATACAGCGCGTCTCGGTGGTCCAAGTGCGGCATTTGGAATCAGCTTCAGCCTGTCCGAAATCAGTGAGGTCCACCATTTCGTCGCAAGGGAGGAAGAGCTCGCCGGGATCCACAAGGTGCTCGGCGAAGGCGGCGGCAGACGCATCGTCGTGGTACATGGGCTGGGAGGAATGGGCAAGACCCAGTTGGCCGCGGCTTACGCCAAACGGCACCGGGAGGACTACTCAGCGGTGTTCTGGCTGAATGCCAGAGATGAGACATCGCTGAGGCAGGGATTCGCGAGGGTCGCCGACCGCATTTTCCGCGAACATCCGTCGGTCGTCTACATAAGGAATGCGGTAGAGAGCCGTGACCTCAACGAAGCGGTGCAGGCTGTCAAACGGTGGCTCGATAACAGCAAGAACAATCGCTGGCTGGTTATCTACGACAATTACGACAATCCGAGGCTAGGCGGAGATGGAAACGGCGAACCAAACAAAGGGCGGAACGGAGAAATGAAGGGCGATGGAGATGCGAATGTCGCCAAAGGGTACGACATCCGGCCGTTTCTTCCCGACGCTCATCACGGCGCTATCTTCATCACGACGCGGTCATCCAGAGTCACGGTCGGCCATCGCATCCCGCTCGGGAAGCTGAAAGACCTTGAAGACAGCCTAGAGATTCTGGCTTACTCCTCGAACAAACACGATCTACGCAAGGGTATGGAGCGACCTTGGACAAAACATGAATGGAATGTGAAAGGGGGCTAAATGTGGTGTATAGATGCCGCTGCAGTTCAACTTGCGCGGGAACTCGACGGGCTCCCGCTTGCCCTCTCCACCGCCGGCGCGTATCTCGATAACGTGGCGATGACTTTCGCCGAATACCTCGAGATGTACCGAGAGTCGTGGCTCCGGCTGCAGAAGGCAACTCCAGGACTCCTCTCGTATGAAGACCGGGCCCTGTACTCTACATGGGACATCTCGTACGCGCAGGTAGAGCAGCAGAACACGACGTCAGCGAAGCTGCTGCGGCTCTGGGCGTACTTCGGCAACGAGGATCTGTGGTTCGAGCTGCTGCTTAGTGGCCGCTCAAGCGGCCCGCCATGGTTTCGGGAATTGACGAGGGACGTGCTCAGCTTTACCGAGGCGGTTCGAGTGCTGTGCGACTACGGGCTAGTCGAGGCGGACACGTCGTCGGACGAACGGGGGACCGAGTCGCGTGGGTACGGCATGCATGGCTGCGTACACTCGTGGACGGTACACGTGCTGAATGAGGTGAGGAGCATCGAAATGGCGCAGCTAGCAATGAGGTGCGTTGGGTTGCATGTGCCGGCGGACCAGGAGCGCGGATATTGGGTGGTACAAAGGCGGTTGATGCAACATGCCGATCGTTGTTCAAAGATGATGATGGACAGGATATCGGTTATGGAAGGGAACGAGTGGATTCTGCATAGCCTAGGCGACCTCTTCTCAAATCAAGGCCGGCTCAGCGATGCTGAGGACATGTACAGGCGGGCACTCCGAGGCTACGAGAAGGCGCTGGGGCCGGAACACACGTCAACGCTAGACACGGTCAACAATCTCGGCGCCCTCTATAAGGCTCAGGGCCGGCTCAGCGACGCGGAGGCCATGTGCGAGCGGGCACTCCGAGGCTACGAGAAGGCGCTAGGGCCGGAACATACATCGACGCTGCATACGGTCAACAATCTTGGCAATCTCTATGCTGATCAAGGCCGGCTTAGCGACGCGGAGGCCATATACGAGCGGGCACTCCGAGGCAAGGAGAAGGCGCTAGGGCTGGAACACACGTCGACGCTAAACACGGTCAACAATCTCGGCGCCCTCTATAAGGCTCAGGGCCGGCTCAGCGACGCGGAGGCTATATACGAGCGGGCACTCCGAGGCAGGGAGAAGGCGCTTGGGCCGGAACATACATCGACGCTGAATACGGTCAACAATCTTGGCAATCTCTATGCTGATCAAGGCCGGCTTAGCGACGCGGAGGCCATATACGAGCGGGCACTCCGAGGCTACGAGAAGGCGCTCGGGTCGGAACATACATCGACGCTGGATACGGTCAACAACCTTGGCACCCTCTATGCTGGTCAAGGCCGGCTTAGCGACGCGGAGGCCATGTACGAGCGGGCACTCCGAGGCTACGAGAAGGCGCTTGGGCCGGAACATACGTCGACGCTAAACACGGTCAACAACCTTGGCACCCTCTATGCTGATCAAGGCCGGCTCAGCGATGCGGAGGCTATTTTCGAGCGGGCACTCCGAGGCTACGAGAAGGCGCTAGGGCTAGAACATATGTCGACGCTAGACACGGTCAACAATCTCGGCAATCTCTTTGTTAATCAGGGCCGGCTCAGCGATGCTGAGGCCATGTATGAGCGGGCACTCCGAGGCTACGAGAAGGCGCTGGGAATTGAGAACGTCAATTTTTACGTTCCGGCCCTCAACACGATCCAGAACCTCGCCATTCTACATACTCAGTTGCGTAACATTGCAAAAGCTAGGGGGTTGTATGTGCGTTGTCAGGCCGGAGTCGAGGCTGTGTTTGGCGTTCAGCACTATCGATACCAGGATGTGACTCGGGGCTTAGCGTCATTAGATGGATGTTAATACAGTACATCCGACCGTGGGACAGGCATGGTGTAAGCGCCAAGAGGGCCAAAAGCAGCGCCCTTGGACAATACACCAAAGAGTGGAAAGCGGAAGCCGATTTCGCTAGTACTATAACCGTCTTTCTGTGCTGTTCCCGCGAACCACTGTTGCCTAGTGATTCTGTCTCGTGCACGTATGACAAAATGTGCCCACTTAATTCAGCCAGTTAGCTTCGTTCTGGCCCTGGTTACAGCGGGACGTGGACAAGGTGCAGGAGCTGATTCCCCTGAACATGGCATGCAGTTGGGTCTTGACATCACCACTTTCCACGTCCCGCTCCCCAGGAGTCCATGAACTGGCTCAAGTAAAAAACGATGATTTTCCCATACTGGTAGCGGCTTTGGACCACCACATTTGAAAAAGAGGCTGATAACGAGATTAAGACCAGAAATGAGCCACCCGCTAAGGGATTGAGACGACATGCTCGACAAGCAGAGAAATAATCATGATGGTCCGGACACTCATACATCTTGATGGAACACCATCCGGAAGCGATAGGCGGTGGGATGCAGAATAAGAACAACTTCTATGGCAGTGATCTCTAAGAGGGTGTTTTTGCACTCATCACACAAATCGCTAACGAAAAACCATCCCTCAACGCAAATCATGCAATCATATGCTCTATTGCTCCATGACAGATGCAGAAAATCGGGTATCAAACGCTAAACGCCCCCCTCCATTATAAGGTATGCAAAGCGCCACCAGAATCGTGCCTATGCCCTCAACGCTTGTCTTTCTGTAAACCCTCCACCTGGAAGACAACCCCCTCCTTCAAAGCCCACCCGAATCCCTCCCCTCCATCTCACTCGCCCCCTTGCCCTGCTCACTCCCACTCCCCCACCAACTTCCCCTCTCGCCTCAACGTTCGCCACAGCGCTCTGCAGCGCACTCGTCAAGTCCACATGGAAGAGAGGCCTGTTAATCCCATGCACGGCCACCGTGCGTCCGCCACTCAGCACCGGTGCTCTGCCCGTCGTTGTCGCACTCGTCTTCACCTCCGGCACGGCGGCATCGCCCTTCGGGCCACCACCACTGCTGCCCTGGCGACGAGCATCCCCGCCTCCCAATCCGGCCTCCAGATCCCCACCGCCAACAACGCTCGACTGCTTCCTCTGCAGACTCAGCGAGTTCTCCATCTCCTTCTCGTTGTCCTCCCACTCGGCCGCGGCGGCCGCGCTCTGCGCGCCGCCAATCTCGGCGACGCTGAAGATGCTCTTCCACCGCAGATGCGGCACGTCCTCGGGGCGGATGGTCGGATACCCAAAGCCGGCCGCGGCCAGCGCACGCTTCGTCCAGCGGTTGCTGATGCACGCGATGTGCCAGTCGACCGTGTCGGGCGACGCATACCGATCGAGCTGGTTGCGCACGTCGATGAGCTGCTGGACCGAGGTGATGTCGACGTGATTGACCGAGGAGAAGTCGAGGATGATGGCTTTGAGAGTGGGTAGATTCTGATTGGTGTCGGGGGTGCTGGTGGCGGCCTTCTTGAGTTGGCGCCGGGACGGGCCCGGATCGTTCCAGGGGCGGTCACCCGGGCGATCGAAGTGCGCGGCGTTGGTGCGCCGCGTGTGGGCGAAGATGTACTCGGTCATGTACTCGAGGGAGTGGCTCGCGTTGGTGTAGTTGAAGCCTTCGGAGAAGCGGTAGATGAAGATGCCGGGGTAGGGGTTGTCGAGCTCGACTTCGGGGTTGGAGCCGTCGGCGTGGGTGATTGGGAGGAACACGTTGCGGAAGGGGGCTTCCGGGGTGCCGGTGAAGGTCCCGTACGCGGCGACTTGGCGGAAGTCGTCGCCCACGACGTGGTCGCCCAGCATGGAGGCCACGCGCACGCGGCCCAGGAAGCGACCTTAGCGCGCAGGATACGGAAGAGAGCATCGCCGCGGACAGGCAGACGGTGCAGTAGATGCCGTTTTCGATTGTGGAGAAGACAGTTACGATGACGCCGACGAAGAAGATAAACACCTCCAGGGGGGAGACGAGCCAGAACTGGTAGACGGTGTTGGGCGGTGTGATCAAGTCGCCGACGGCGTGGATAATGACGGCAGCGAGGGAGGCGTTCGGAATGTAGTAGAACACGGCAGGCAGGGCGTAAATGGCGAGGAGGACCACGACCGCGGTGATTACACCGGCGAACGGAGTGCGAACGCCAGCCTTTGACTTAATGGCAGTGCGGCTGAAGGAGCCAGTTGCGGCGTACCCGCCCAGGAAGGGGCCCAGCATATGGTGACGCCGATGGCGACCATCTCCTGCGAGGGATTGATAGTGTAGTTGTTCACGCGGCCGAACGATTTGGAGATGGCAATGTGCTCGATCAGCAGGACGATGACGGTGGCCGGGAGGTAGCCGACGAGGTTGCTAGCGATGCGCTGGTTGAGGACGGGGACAGCGGCATTCTGGAAGCCTGTGTCGCAGTTAGCACGCGCCAAGGTGTCAGTTACGGAGATAACACACCTCTCGGAACATCAAGCAGGATCTTGAACTTGACCTTGTCCTTGGGAAGGCCCCTGTTGACCAGCCAGCTGATCATCGTGTAGAGCAGGATGACGAAGACGGTTCTCAGGGTCGACAGGAAGAAAGCCAACCGCTGGTGCTTCGGCCAGCGCTTCGCAGAGTAAGAGCAAGCCGCCCTGATGATGTAGAGCATAGCCAACGCAGTCAGGCCCATGGCGGCATCCAGCGTCGTACGAGGCAGGCCCTGGAGGGTGTGGATGAAGACCAAGTACGGAGCATCGCGGGTCGAAAAGCCATGCCCATCATCCAGGAATCTGGCCGACAACGATGTTGATAGCTGAGCCCGTCATGAAAGCCGAAAGGGCAGTGAGCGATATGACGTCCACAATCCATCCACAGCGGATGAGTCCAATGAAGAGGACGATGGAGCCGGCGAGAATAGCAAGAGCCGATGCGATTACATGGCCGGGAACGTCGGGGAGCGCAACAGCCAGGTCGGCCACAATGCCGCCTGTGAGCTGGGACATGACAGCAACGGGCTGTGTCGTTGTCAGTAAGTGGAGGTTTCACTGATATACTGTTCCGGTATCTGCTTACGCCAATCGTTATGTCCTTTGACGTAGCGAAAAACCAGTAGATCAGGACGCCCATGAACGAGGAGTACAAGCCGAATTGGACCGGGAGGTTAGCCAGCTTGGCGTACGCCATGCCCTGGGGCGACGACGGCGCCAATGGTGATACCTGTGAGTGGTCAGTAACCGCACGCCTTGTCACAATTGAGTCCGCCCGGAGGTTCTTACCAGCAACAAGGTCTCCAATGAGCCATTGCAAGTTGTAGTGCCCAATCCAAGAGAGGAAGGGAAACAACGACCGAGGTACTTGTAGAGATCCCTGCCCGAGGAACGAGGTCGTACAGGTAGTCGAGGACCTGTGGCGGGTCTTCCACAAAGGTGTGGTCTGTCCGGTCGGACATGGTGGAGGCGCCGGGCCTCTCAAGCTCCGGTACGGATCATTGCCCTGGAGTTTGATGCCCAGCGCCTTGGCCACGACGTGGCCGGCCTTGGAGACATTCGGGGTCCGGGTGGTTGTATTGGAGAAAGAACGGGGTGGTTCGTTTGAGATGAGGATGCGAGCGCCTTGCTGAAGTCCTCCTGGCTGAACAGATGGAAGTCTGCAGGTCCGTTTCTCGGCGCACAGGTTTGGGTGAGACTCGTGAATACTTAAGAATGCATTGGCTCGGTTTCGAGACACTCTGGTTTCCAAACTGGTAATGAGTGGGGGAAGAGATGCAGCTGATGCAGATTTCGATGCGTGCTGGCCGAAATGGAGCGCAGATGGTAGCGAAAAGCTGAGGCCCGAGTCCGCGCTGGAAGAGTCGTTGAGTCTTTCCAACCGAGACACAAAGTCACAACTTCAAAATCAGGAGAACCCAAGATAGTCAGACGGAAGTCTCGCAAGGGAACAGATGTACCACAGTAAGGAGGCCATCTAAGTAATAAGGAATGTCGAACCCCCGCCATCTCACCCACACCAGCAACAGCAGGCTGAAAGAGGACTTCGCTCGACGTCCGAAATGCACGGAAGCGGACCCGGAAGGGACGGAGAGCGGGCATCAGACGGATGGCGCAATCGGTCCCTTGCCTATCACAGCTAGCAGCAGGGCACCTGGAGTGGAACTGGGGAAGACGTCAACGACCAGACAGGTATTGCCTGGCTCCGGTACGCGAATCAGATAGATGAACAAGGGATATGCTGCCCAGCGCGGGAGAGGGATGGCAATCCCACCACCAACGGTCGGGTAACCCTTGTGATGCGAAGTTCGGTCGAGATTCAACACCTCCACGAGTCGATCGGAAGTCCCAGGTGGCTAGGCCTGGTCAGCTGGAGCTGACACCTCGATCAACACGTGCAAGAAATCCCACCACGCACACCAGTTTGTCCACACCAACAACCCACAGAAGGAAATTCAATGGCGTAAGACGCAAGCCCTGTGCTTGAGCGAGATCCCAGCCTTGGGTTCCGTTGCAGGTGCGGCAGCAGGGGCGTCATTGGTGACCATGCCGTGGTGGGCAACGAATGAACGTCCAGGGGTGGCGATGATGCAATAGGTGCTTGGATTGAGGTGCTCAAGCCTGAAAGCTTAACCCCCACGTCGGGGCTGCAAAATCGGTTGACCGCCAGGGCTCTGCCCCAGGACCCTCAATCGCAAACACGCTTTGGTAATCGGCTCGGCGTGAGGTGATTGCTGCCCGCTCTCGGCTCCGATCTGCTCTCCAGTGGCTCCAGCTGGCGCCTGCGCATCTTGCATGCAGAAAAAGTCTTGTCGTGCGCGCCCCGCCTTGGCCACAGCTGCCGAGGGGCTGGCTTCCTTTATCTAATCTGATCGACAGCGGGATGCTGAGACAGCAAAAACCAGGATGCCCTCTTTGGCTCGGGGACTTCATCGCCGCCGGACGGGTGGATCCGCCCGAGGTGGCCGCGCTTCCGAGCCGGGACCTAAAACTTCGGTTCCGGACCTGTTTTGATTCGGTGATGTGGAGAAAGCCCTTGCATAAGAAGCATCCGAGCATTGGGATGCAGTGACCGGCGATCTCTATCATGACGACGCCGTGCCTGAAGAGACGCTCGAGGATGAGGATCATGTTAGCCTTGAACATTGGCCTCCCTCTCTTCTGGTCAGAGGAAAGCGGTTGTTTAACCCACCATGGGCAAGTCCGTCATCATCACGAGGCGATATCCGATCGTGGGACCTTACCATCTGACCAATCCGCACTCACCTGACGTCCCGTTTGGGAAGCAGGGCGGTGCGAGAAGTGCGCTAGGATGCAGCGGCAGAGTTGACTATCATCTCCGTCGTCCGAGAAGCTGCTCAGGAAATGGGTGCAACAAATTTCCGACGATATGAGTGTCCACTCCTTCTAGAAATGATATGGAAGTTGCCGGGGGTCAAAATGAAAAGCGATAGAAAATGGGAGATCCTCGGTAGCCTCCAGTTTCCACAGCAACCGAGGTTGCTTGCTTGCTGCTGGCGGTTCGGGTTGCTGGCGACCAGTGCTTTCTCTGCACGACGTCCCTGTGTTAGACCAATTTCGGTTGCAGGCTTCATTTCTGTGCAATGGGAAAGTGGCCAGATTTGCGCTTGGCCTTGTGCACAGCAGCAAGGGGTTTGCACCTCCCAGTCTTTTCAACGAGAGGCGGGCCTGCCCGGGAACCGGAGAGCCAAGGCCAGGATGGGGATGAAACGTCAGATTGGGAAGCCCCATCCAGCCACGCGAGCTCCAAGGAAGTCGCTCGCCAAGGATCCCACCCGCTCAGCTTCCTTCCAGTTCCCTTCGAGAACCACCATTTTCAGCAACAATCACCATGTGATCCACGTGAGCGTGAAAGAAAAGGGGCAGCCCCCATGGGCGCCCCTGCGAAGGGTATGGGAATGGAAATGCATCCCATATATCCCATACATCCCATACATCCCATCCTCCAGAAACCAATCAATGGGGGGACCTCGGCTGATTGGCCGAAACTGACGCGGTGTCGCGAAATGAACACGAGGACGGGACTGACAACCTGGCAAGAGTGCCCCGGGCCGGGCTGCCGCATTCCTGCCACAGGGCGACTGCCTGCAGCTCACTTGCAGCCTGTGATTCAGGGCTCTCACTCGCCCAAGCTTACCGTTCAGCTGCACGCAAGTCTATCAGCTCCAGCCTCCCACCAGGATTTGGGCAAACAGCCAAGTTCCCAGTCATGCTGCCCAATTCTTGCACGGAGCAGAAACACCATGCTCAACCGTGTCACCCATCCTTCTCGAATCTCTGCACAAAGTCAATGAAAGCTTCGAGAATCCCATTGAAATGACCTTCCGCGATCTGAATCTATTAGACAGGATGCCGGGTCCCACCAACAATGGCAAGGAGCAGCCCCTGCCCCCGCTAGTGCCGCTCCCGCCGGCGATGCAGCTCCACCCGCCGCCCTCTCCCGGCACACATCGAACTCTCAGGAGATTGCAGTCGGCCCATAGCCTGGGAGCGAAGGCCGCCGCCCATCCGCCGCTCATTTCGCAGCAGAGGATACAACTCCAGCACCACGTCCAGTTCCAGAACCTGAACGCCCACCTCCAACGACCGCCTCCTCCCGCCCCGAGAAGACATGCGAGCATCAGCCGCTCGCCACAGAGAGGACGCGCCAACAGCGACGCACCGCCCATCCCGAATCCCGCCCAGTTCAACCCCGCCGTCATGACAGCAGCAACAGCAAGCAGGCGCTCTTCTGCGCTGAGCAAACGATCCCTCGCCGCAGACGCTATGTCGCTCGACCGGCTCCTCCGCGAAGGCCCTCCCGGCGGCGATGTCGAGGGCGCCCTGGAGAGCACGCGTCTCAAGATCCTCGACCAGGGCATCAAGTCCGACAGCGACGGCATGGTGAGCAGCAGCCCATATGCCGCTGTCGGGAGAGATTCGCTGGTTGCTAACTCGGAATCGCAGTCCTCACTCCGCATCTACGTCTGGCTCATCCTTCTCAATGCCCCCGTGCTCGAAACCGACAGTTACCTCGCCCTCATCCACCGCGGCGCGTCCCCCGCCTACTCCAAGATCCGCAACGATACCTTCCGCACACTCTCCACGGATCCTCTCTTCCGACGTCGTGTCAGCGAAGCAAGCTTGATCCGACTGCTCAACGCCTTCGCCTGGAAGCTCCACGACTCTCGCGAGGTGCGCACCCGTGATCACAGCGTCGCGAGCAGCTCGCGCCTCTCTCTCGACCAATCGAGCAGCCGGCCAGGCACAGCCTACGGCAGTGACTACGGCAGCCCGTCCTCGTCCCCCGCGGCCAAGCGCGCCCGCGCCCTGACACTCACAACCGAAGGGTCCGTGACCAGCGCAGCCGGAGAGGCGGGAACCTACGTGCAGGGCATGAACGTGCTGGCCGCGCCCTTCTTGTATGCCGCGCGCAGCGAGGCTGAGGCCTTCGCCGCCTTCCACCAGCTGCTGACCAAGGAGTGTCCCGGATACATCCGGGGCGCGATGGACGGTGTGCACAAGGGCCTAGCGCTAGTTGACAAGGTGCTGGCGATTGTCGATCCGAAGCTCAGCCTGTACCTGCTGTCGAAGAATCTCTCGGCCGAGATCTACGCGTTCCCGTCCGTGTTGACGCTCTGCGCGTGCACGCCGCCGCTGCCCGAGGTGTTGAGGCTGTGGGATTTCCTGTTCGCCTATGGGCCGCATCTGAACATCCTGTGCATTGTCGCGCAGCTGGTGATGCTAAGGACGAAGATTATGGATTCCCCTAGGTGCGTCCAAGTTTCTAGCTTCTCTTACGCTCTTGGACTGCTAGCTGACAGGCTGCTTCCAGCCCCAATAAGCTCCTCAGGTCTTTTCCTGCCCTCCAAGCCGACCAGATCAAGCGCACCACTCTCGCCATCATCAGGATGATTCCCGACGACGTCTATGCCGATATCGTCGCCCATGCTCGGTAAAGCGAACGGAACACTTGTTTTTCAGCATGTTCGGCAGTGTCCAACGTTCTCCAACCGAGTCGACGTCGAGCACTTCGTCCGCCTCAACAGGTCTCTATGGCCTGCGGAGACGTGTAGGTAGCTCGTTCAGCAACGCCCATCAGCCCGAGCAACAGAGCCCTCCTTCCAGAGACGCCGCGTCATCTTCCGCGCCAAGGCGGACAGAGAACAGCGCTGGGAACGCTGTCGAGGGGCATTTACCCGCAGGGCGCGGGTGGTAACAACTCCGCGGCGGCTGGGACACAAGCGCTCACCGGGACAAAAAGGGAGAATAACGGGAGAAGAATGGATGTCTCTCCGACACTGTGGAAATGGACTAAGTGACACGCTTAGTCTCACCTTCCCCCTTCCCCCTCCATTCCAAGCCAGCAATCCCATTGCCTCGCGTCTCGCCGTGCGCATCTCACTCGCGACGTCGCCGTCAGCACTGCCATGAACTACGGCGTCTAAGCCGGAGCATCGCAGACGCCCTGCCGGCGCTAGACTGGACTGGCCTGGATGACACCTCATGCGATGCGATGCGCGATGATGCCGGTTACGACAGCAGATCTTCTGCGACCCGGTTGCTGACCACGGATGGATGAACAAAGAAATAGATGGTTACCTTGGTGATGGGTGGGGTCCAGAGATGATGACGTTTGGGGCCGGTTTTTACTCCGTTCTTTCATCACCACATCGCCGGACCTTGACTGTGGTTGATGTCAGGGCAATCAGCCCCGCTTTGATTATCAAGTTCCTGTTCCACCCTTTAAAGATAGCTATTGAGATTTCAAATCACAGTGGCCTTGAGGAATCGATGGATGAGAGGGTGGTTCCTCCTCGCTTCGATCTCGAGTAATAGTAGATAACTTGACTCGGCTTCTTTTCACTTGCATCTCCCATTCCCTGCGTTGCGCGCTTGTTCGACGGAGTGCCTCGATCCCTGCTTTGGTGCCTCGATACTGCCCCCAAGGTCGACGTTCCTGGCGGTCCCGACAAGGTGCTTTCGTGCATAGTTCGTTCCGTCCGCCGTTTCACCACCGGGCTCTCTCCAACCTGCCGGTCCCGGCATCGGCCCCTTGCATGAACGACGGGGTCTGCTGCTGTGCGCAGGGGGCCGGGAAGGAGTGTCTCGGGCTCCCAAGACAGAGCACTCGGGAGACGGTCTCGAACACCTACCTGCCTTTCCCTCTTGGAGCAACGGTGGTGTTCTTTGCTCAGTCGAGGGTCAGTTACTTGGCGGGTCACATCGACTACCTGACCGAACTGCAAGGATCTTGGAGGAGGCAATTGCCGGATAAGTTACTCAGACGACGGAAAGGAATGGAACCGGGAGAGAGCCCCGCTAATATAGGTACCGTCCCAGGTTGGAATGAACTGCGCCGTCGTCCTCTGCACGACTTTGGTTCGGTTTTCGGAACCTCTCTCCTTAGTCAGCGAAGCTCTTGGGTTCCATCCTCCTCCCGTGGTTGCAGGGCCTTCATCCGTCGTCGCGCGCGTGAAACACCAGGTGACACGTGGTTGGCCAGGTTTGAAGCTCGCACCGACTGCTCAACGGTCGGTTTCGCAGTTGTATGATGTGCCGCCATCGTGGTATTAATTAGTTATGTATGTACGTCGTGTCAAAAGCCATGTAACTACTAGTTCGCAGGCGCTACGACGCGCTTGCATTCATCCCTCTTGTCGCTGCCCTTCTCAGCTCTCTTTTTCTCCCTTTCCTACTCTATCGTCTAACAACCAAGGTCTAATCGAAATACTTCTTCTCTACCCAGACATACCCGTTCCAGTCATCTCAACCATCCCCTCTCTAGTAGTCTACCTCTAAAACTCCCCGCCACTCCTTCACTCGTTCAGACATATATCCCGGCCCTGCTCGGCTCGCCGTTCTCGCCTGCAACACGGGGACTTAATTCTTTCGTCATTCTACCACGCCTCTCCATCCCGCCATTCCCTCGTGCCTCGTTACGCCGTGACCACGCACGCACGCACGAGCGGCACTGACACTGGCACGCACAAAGCATATCCGGCTGCCCTTCCGCACGGTCTGTCGCTCGACTGGCCACGTCCTGCAGGTGTCGGTGGGGGAGACAACACCACAACCATAAAACCAGACGACTGGGTGACGCTCGTTTCTCCATCGTTCCTTCCACAACCTCTGGGTCCGGCAGAGAAAAAATAATTAAAGAAGCCGACGCAACTGCCATGTCCGTTCGACGACGCACGCTGCCAAGGAGGACCACCGATTTTAAAGTGACCGTTTTGGAGGTGGAGAACTGAGGTCGACAAAATGCGCTGGATCATCCTTGCAATTTCTCCAGCCGCAGCCTGCGGTAGTGTGCTGGCAGCGACTGCGGCGCCAGGAGCAGGAGAGCAGCAACAAAAACCGCTGGGCGGCGGCGACCTCCCGCTATTTCCGAGCCCAGGGCGACAGTACCTGACGTGCGAGGAGACGTACGGCAATGGGTGGAGGAGGTGCGGGGACGAGAACAGCCGGTTCTGCTATAACCCGGAGCTGGGCAGGTGAGCTGGACCATTTCTTGAGAGCCGTGGAGTTCGATTGGTCGCTAACGGGAGGTGCAGTCAGTGTTGCAAAATCGACAACAGCTTCTGCAACAAAGGAACGTGGTGCGCGCCCGTTGCGGGGTATTGCTGCTTGGATGTAGGGGCTTGCTCGTCCGACACCCGTCCTTGAATGGAAAGGCCTGACAGATACCGTAGAGCGAGGACCTGGAGACGTGCGCAAAGAACGCCGATTTCGAAGTACCCAAGAACGGGACGGAGGACGACCTTGGAGAAAGCGTGGCCCGGCCTTGGACGGCCTGGAACAGGCGAGCGGACACACCATCGAAATCGCCAGGCGAGTACCCAGACGCAACCGTTGCCGGCGAGGGCTCGAAGCCCAGGGCAAAGGGCGCCCGACACGCCCAAACCTCGCAAGCGAGGAAACAGTGTACCATATGCTGGATGAGGATGGTAATTGGCGCCGTTGCTTTGCTCATTATGGTCTGCTGAAGGAGCCAAAGACTATACCCCCGGTGGGGGAATACCCCTTGATGGCGGCCCCGGTTGGTCAAACTGCAGATGGGCGTATGGTAGCCTGCGGCTGGTGGCGCTGCTCCTTGGAGCATGCCACGGCGCGCGGGCCCCCTGAGGTGGTATATGTCTGCTCACCTGGTGGAAATCCGCGAGCAGATCGTGCCCGTAACCTAATACGCGGTGCAGCCGTCCTGGGCGAGCCGAAACGCGTGGGCGAAGAAGGATTGCATAGCGTTATAATGAAACAGAATACCGCCAAGCACAGCGATATGCCAGAGGTTGTGGCTGCCACCGAAGTAGTCGAACATGCCGGGGCACCACCGCTCGGGAACCTTGCTGGCGTACACGCAGGCACCGAGGAAGTAGACAAAGAGAGACTTGGCGATTGGTGTGTAGAACTCAAATGCAGCTGCAGCACTGCGCGTAAGAGAGAGCTGGAAGATGGGCAGCATGCCCGTCGCCGAGAGCGCAACGTAGAAGGCCACTCTGGCCCAGGCCATATCCTGCCCGTTAAAGCGAGGATGCCACGGGAGGATGACGCCACCACCGAGGCCCAGGATGGCCGTGGTGACCATGTAGATCCAGCGGCTCACAGGCTCGCAGTAGAAGGCCGTGTACTCTGTCGTCATGATGGACGCCGCGATGAGCAGCGAGATACCCGTGTAGTCGACGCAGGCGAACATCGAGATCAGGTTAACATCGGCGACCGAGTTCATCGTGTGCCAGACGATGCTGCAGACCAGGCACTGGCAGGCGGCAAAGAAAAACATGGCAGCGACGAAGATGTCGGCCTTGGAGCTCAACGAAAAATTGGCGCTCGTGGGGTAGAAGTAGAAAGCGACGGCCAGGACGAGGAAAAGACCGACGGCGTGAGACCAGATGTTGACGAGCTCGTTGGAGAATCCGAACGCTGACCTCACGCAGGCAAGCTTGGTCTCGGAGAAGCGATAGCCCTTAGTGATATGAGGGTTGATTCTCCAAGGAACAGGCAGATCCTCGTAGCGGATGAGGCCGTGTTCCCTTGCGCGGGCGATGGCACGCTGCACATGATCCTCGAGCGACTCGGCCGCGCGGATGGCCCCGTCCGATGCCCTCGTCGACAACACGATGGGCCTCGTCCATGATGGTCTCGGCCGCGTTTGCCAAGCCCCTCTCTCGGAACTTGGCCGCCTGCTCTTCCATGTCCTGAAGCATGTTGTCAAGCAGCTCGATGCCAACCTTGGCCTTCTCGTTGAGGGAACCGGCAGCAGCCATGGCCTCATGGTAGCCGGACTCGCGTTTCGACCATGACGTGCAGCCTCCTACGGCCAGCACCCATGACTTCCTCCGAGACCTGCGAGCATCGTGTCCGCACGGCCTGCAGCGTGTCGAAGGCAGCCGAGATGCTCGAGTCCAAGCTCATCTCCCAAGGTTCTCCCAGTACTCCAGCTTCCGTTCCAGATCGGTCAGAAACAAGTCCAGCTTGAGCAGCAGGCCTTCCTCCCCCTCCATGATGTGGTTGACGATCGATTTCCTCCGCTGCATGAAGTGGGAATGCCGCCTCCTACGGACGGTAGGGCGGTCTTGGGCCTGGGCCCCCGAAGAGAGGCCCTCGGGAGTATTGTCGCAGGAGGCGAAGGTAAAAGGGGGCGGGCAGCCCATGTTGGAGGAGACGTCCATGGTGGGCGGCAAAATGGCGAACAGGATCGCCGAATAAAAAGTTGGTGCTACCAGAAGAGGAACGACACAGTATAAGCAGAGAAACGAGGGACAACCGCGACGATAACGGAGCTGTCCAACGTGGGTGATTGAAGCAATAGCCGGCAGTTCGGATGCGACGGTATACTGAAGGCCTGCGAAGTGAGGGAAAATTCGAGCTCGTTGGTTGCCACTTGTTTGAGGGGAGTCGAAACGGCGCGGCGCTGAAGAAGAAGAGGATCCCGGAACGAAATAGCAAAGACGGTCACCACCGGAGGAACCAACACATGGCTTAAGACCTGGGTGGTGTACAGATCAAAGGAATGTCGGGTACGGTGCCTGAGAAACAGCCACGAAGAGAGATCGGAGGGGCGAATGGTTCAGTTGGTGAGTGAGGTGGACCTGACTGATACACCCCTGCCAGAATCCGCAGCTGATCCAGCCCAAAAACAGCGAAACAGGGCCTCGAAAGCGCCCGCAACGCCCGCAGGGTCCATGGGCGGAATCCCCAACAGGGCCAATTGCTGCCGTCATTGCCGCCCACTGCCCCACAAAACCGTCTTCACCAAAGCCAACACTGGCTGACAGCACTTTTCGCCGAGGCAAGCCCCAATCCGGAACAGCGTCCATCTCCACTTCAACAACGCAGGCCAACGCAGGCCGACGCAAGAGCAATCCGGAAACGAGACTTTGGCTGACAGCTGCTGCAATCCATCACCGACCATCGCCAACCGTCGCAATCGCCATCACCGATCTGGCAGGATCCGATCGACCCATTCAACCTGACGTATCCAATTCCATTTGGCCACTTCACAACCCAGATAACATGACCGTCGACACGCACATCACCGACCCCTCCCTCGCCCCGTCCTCGAGACATCGCGCGCGGCACGCGAACAAGCACAAGCCCTCGTCGACCTGATCGCGCAAGCGATCTCCAACAACAATGGCGCGGGCCCTCTTCCCGCCGACGCCCTGACCGAGATCTCGCGGCAGCAGAAGCTGCTCAACACCAGCCTGGCACACCTCCGGGGGCTGCACCGGGCGGCGCACTTCCGTGCGCGCGAGACCAAGAGCCTGACGGCCGAGGCGCGGCACGAGGTCGACGTGCTGCATCTGCAGCTGCAGAACCTGTACTACGAGCAAAGGCACCTTGAGGGCGAGATCGCGGCCTGTGAGGGGTTCGAGTGCGTTCCCCCTACCAAGAACACGGCTGCATACCTTTTCTGGGGAATAGATGGAGGGTGGATAGATGCTGACCAGTACTGGACAGTCACACGTACCAACTTCTGCCGCTGATACCGGTCGACGAATTCCTTGCGCAGCACCCAGAGCACGCCGACGCAGACGAGAACGCTCTGATGGTGGCACGCATCGAGCACGAGCGCGCCGAGCGCGAGGCCCTGGAGCAGCAGCGGCTGGAGCTGCAGAAGCGGAAGCAGAAGCTCATTGCTGAGAATAAGAAGCGGCAGGACGACCTGGCGAATCTGGACAAGGATTTGGAGAAGTTTATTGATGTGAGTGGGCGCTACAGTGACATCTGCGAGGGATGTTTGCTGACCAAACTTTTACAGGCCGCCAAACCGATTCAAAAATGTTTGAGAAGGTAGTTTGAGAGCATTTTGAGCTGTCTCGACTAAAGAGAGAAACCCAGACGCTTGGGCAGGAGCTTCATGGAGAGCTCGGTTCTCCGGGTTTTGGTTCCAGGCGGCATCTGCGGCGAGCCAGACAGCTTGGTTTGCAACTTACACCTCTGGGACATGACCCAACCTGGGAGCTGGTGTTGGTTACGCATGGCTTGAGCGAAGGTAACGGTTGATTACCAGGCCACGAGGGCCTTCCAGGCCGGTCCATTCAGCCCAGGGACCTGGGGTAAACCGTGGATTGACTGCCTTCATAAACAAGGCTCCCAAGGAGGATCACGGGCGAAGGGTTTTGAATGTGAAACGATGTCAAGAGAAGGGACGCTGATGTTGAAGGAAGAAGGGGGCCGCATGAGGGTGGCCAAGGTATTTACCGGCGTAACGATGCTGGCTACACAAGCAGCCTACACAGCGGGTGATGCCCGACGGGCCGGTCCCGAGTCAGGCCGCCTCCGGTGGCCATGTGGTGGAGATGGGCCCAATCCATTCCGATGTGTTCCGGCTGGGCTACTCGGGCCGCGTGGTGGGGATCGGATACGGGTGCCAAGTGTCACGTATTTGCCCACCTTGGAAAATGTCAGCAGTTTCGACTGACATGACCCGTAGTACAGAGGGATGAAATGACAGACCCATGTTCGATAATCATGTAATCTGACCTCGTTCTCGGCCGCTGGAACGGGACCTGACGTTTCCCCGCCGGTAACCTGCATCACTCATCACCATTGGCAACAAGCCCAGGAATGAGGAGACCTTCCAAACCGCCCCTTTCCAATAAAACAGAGATGGTGTCTGATAAGCACCTATTGGGCGAGGGGTTCCGTGCAAGCTCAGCCCTTGGAGACGCGTCCATTACGCGAGACCTCGCTGCATGCTGATTGGTGTGGTGACATTCGGGGAGACGGGTGAGCATCGGACCGAGAGGCTCGAAGCCTTAAACAGGCGCATGAGTTCACTTGAGGGCTGGCGTTGTCCATCAAGCTCAAAGACATGTTTCGAAACGCACTTCTTTCCGTCTTCTTCTGCAGGAACACTGCGCCATCCCGGTCGCACGGAGTGATGTGTCCCTGTCAGGATTGCTGCTGCGGGCCCTCCTCTTGTCCAGGGGTCCCAGAGCAGCCTGCTGGTTGTCTCGGGGCAACCTCCTCGATCCGGCTGCCTTCGAGGTGTCTTAGATATTTCTTAAGCAAAAAGTACCGAACCGCTGACCTGGGTCAATTCTTTCCGCGGATTTTGGGCCATTACCTGGTTGACAACCGCACCGAGCCGAGCGTATAGGGACCCCAGACGGATGTTGGGTTTCCAAGGCCAAGCGAAATAATTTCCCACAACATCCCACCAAGGCTGACAAGGACGGAAGAAAAAGGCTTGCTTGGCCTCCAGGTGTTCTTGCCTGTTGCGGTAAAGGCCGGCGAAAAGGGGCAGTGAGTTTCGGGCCAATGGGCGATCATCACATCCTCGCTTGAAATGGGATGGCGAATCATGCAGGTGCTGCCGAGCCTCATGAGGTGGGAGCGAGAGGCCTCTCGAGACTTGCCCTGAGAGACTTCACACGACCGGACATCTTCCAGGTGTCGCACTGGCAGGCGAGCATTCCAGAAGACAGACCAGCACTCATCCTACTTGCCCGACCGCCGCCAAGACACTCAGAATCTAGCCAAGACATCTTGTGTCAGCCCAGAGGGACAATTGGCATCAATCATCGATGGCGAGCTTGTCAGCCCAAGGCTGTGCAGCGAACAGACATCCCCATCAGGCTCAGCGTCTTGGTCCGGTACGCGGAACGCGCAAGCAGTTACGAAGTAACTCCCTAGGTTACGATCCCAACAACGAGTGGGGGGTGACCTCCTGCGCGTTTTGGTCCAATGGTACGTCGAGGGTCTCGACAGGGCTCCCACCATAATTTCCCCAAGTGGCATCGACCCACCCAACCAAGCACCGGGAGCGAAGGGTGAGGATGGCAGAGCTGCAGAGCGGGCGGGAAGCGATGTGATGGGTTGGGCGAGGAGTGGTAATTAAATCTTCATAGGTGTTGCCTGAAATTCCAGTTTCTCGCTCAGTATGGGACAGACGGCAGATGCCGACTTTCCGGTTCGTTGCCGTCTCCCGCCCGTGAAGGCGCGGAGATGCTCGCTGACACGGGCATGGGGCGCAGCTGCAACTTGGGGTGATGCGGGTCATGCTGTGCGCAAGCTTCAGACACAAACCCCACCCACATTTGGGGTTGAAATGGCCCAAGCCTTTCGCCAAGTCTTCCTTATTGGCTGGCTCTGATGTGAGGAGGTCTTGTCCCCAAGCTCTGCCGCATGACGAGTCCCATGCTCTCGAAAGCTTGAGTTGTTGTGGCGGCGAGCTTCCGCTGGGGATGGACCAGCTGATGAGATTTTGGACGCACCAAGCGATGGACTTGCTTTTCTAGCCGTGCTCGAATGAGACGTTGCAAGCATCGGTGGTCTTGGGCGACACACCGCCGTCATCCTGGTGGAGTTGTGCTCTCCACGTGTGTCTCCACGAGGCTCTGTGGTTGGTGTTTTGAGATCAGCGAGGTTCCTTCTGTCTGCTCGGCAGGCAACAAAATTGCAAGCCACAAGCAAGTCGCCTGGAAGTGCCGTAGCTTGGCAGCAACTTGAGCCGAATCATTTCGACGTGGCTCTGCCTTTATTCTCAGCCGCTGCCCTGAGACCAGAGGCCATGCCGCAGTTGGTGAGGTTGCCGAGTCGAGAAACGTGCCCTATGAGGTGGCCGAGAACGAAAGACCCGAAGAAACGTCGATGCACGACGCAGCTCCCGCAACCCCCAGATTCCAGGTGCCTTCCCCGCGGTTTTCCATGTGAAGAGGCGACGGCTCCTTCCCCGACTGCCCACCATAGGGTACAGCGCAGTGTGGCAGCCGCGACTCAGGTGTTTCTCGGCTGTTGCAATTTGAGGATAGAACCCAGAATCAGTCCGCCTCAAGAATCTTAACGATCGAAGGGAGCCCAGCCATTGTTGCCCCGAGCAAACATCGATGATCGCTTTCATTTTTCCGCTTCCCAAGAAGACCTTTGCAGGAAACCGGTGCTCGCTAGGCTTGGCCAACCTTGGATTGGGGGAAATAAGTTGCCCAAAGCGGTTAAGCGCAGAATGATTGATGCACGAAGCTAATCTCACCCTGTGACTGCGCCCCTGTTCCTGGCACTGCATCTCGAGCCTAGGCCCAGGGAAGGTCGCACCCTAGCACCAGTCTGGCGCAGATTGGCACTGGATGCGGGCTGCAGTCCCCCTTTTTTTCCTTCTGCTGAATGGGGCCAAGTCTGCTTCGTGGGTTTCGTCCACATCGACGGCTACCCTCAGCTCGCAGCACGTCCCCCCTACTAGCTCCAACACCACCACTACTGCGCCTGACGGGTATCATTCCACCCCAATTTTCCACCCTCCTTCCCTTCTTTCCTCTTTTTCTTTCCTTCCGCGATCCCTCCTTCCTCCCCGTCCCTCGAGCCAGCAAGCTGTGGACCTGTGGAAGTGTGCTACGCCGAGTGCGTCTCCCCAGACTCGCGTCTCCCTCTGTCCACACGGGCCTCCACTCGTCCTCGACTCCCTGGACCACCGCCAACTTGTCGGCCCCTCGCCGCCGCCTCTGTCAATTCGCCGGCGCGACCTACCTCGCACGGGAAAATCCAGCATTTGCGGACTCCCTTGCCTTGGCAATCCACGCACGACTTCTTTCGAGGGTTTCGATTTTTCGCATTGTCCCAGCAGCCTGCGGGATGTCAATCTTGACATGGTGTAGCCGGCGCGCCGGCGGCCTGCAATGCTGGCCACCATTGCGCTCTCGTACTGGGTGATCTCGAGCGAGATGGAAGCTCAACGATATGGCTACAAGTATCAGTCGAACGACAGCCTTAATGCACCGCATTTCGACGCGAAGCGAGCCGGCAGATGGGTCACAGTATCTCGTACTACTGCCTGCTTATCCACTTCCTGGTCTTCGTCTTCCCGCTCCGCTCCTGCTACGCCGTCTTCACCATCACGAGAAGCCTGCAGAAAGCGGCTCGCACCAAGGCGCTGAGGGACCTCAAGTTCAGCCACCGCCGCCGTGGCTCTTCGACCTCGCTCTCCAGCTCCGAGACATTGACCTCCTCCCGCGACGTGAGCTCCACCTCGAGCAGCGAGGCTGGCGACCTAGACCTCGAGTACTTTGCCGACGCCGACATTGCGACCGACCGCGTCACCCATGCGATTGTCATTCCGAACTACAAGGAGGAGAACGACACTCTGAGGAAACGCTCGAGGTTCTGGCTTCACACCCGCAAGCGCGCGCCACCTACGATGTGAGTTTCTTGCTCTTCCGCCCCGCCATGACAGCTGGCAGCTCTTCCCAGTTTGTTAAGCGCAATCGTTGGTCACAGTGGCAACCTGTGGAGTAGTGATCTTCAGGGGAAACTTGGTTCTCCTGTTTTGCGTTACACCATCACTTTTATCCAAGGCTGACACCCATGATTCAGGTCTACCTCGCAATGGAGCAGCGAGAGCACAATGTGGAGACCAAGGCTGCAAGGCTCACCAACGAGTTCTCCAAGAAGTTCGCTCAATCGACTTCACGGTGCACCCGTCCGACATCCCCGGGGAGCTTGCTGGCAAGGGTAGCAACATGGCATGGGCGGCGAGGAAGCTCAGCGAAAAGTACAGCCTCGCGCAGCGCAAAGACGTGATCGTCACGGGTATCGATGGTGAGTGGTCCACTGAATCTGGCTGGGCCGGGATCTGGGTCTGGATCTCGGCCCTCTGTATGCACGTCAGCGGTTGGCTAACCAATTGTGTCCGATGCAGCCGACAGCCACCTCTCGTCCAATTACTTCGCCCTGGTGACCAGCATGCATATGTCCTATCCCGATACGGCTACGACGACTCTGTACTCGGCTCCCATCATCTTCGACCGCAACGCTCACAATGTCCCCGCTATCGTCCGTGTCGCCGACATCCTATGGTCCGCCGCCGGCATGTCCGGCCTCTACAAGGGCTCATCCATTGCTCCCCCGACCTGTCTACTCGGTGCCCCTGGAGCTGGTCGATCGCGTCGGCGGTTGGGACTGCGACTCGGAGGCAATTGGCGAGGACCTTCACATGTACCTCAAGTGCTTCTTCGCCCTCAACGGTAACCTGACGGTGCGGACAGTGTTGGCTCCCGTCAGCCAGACAAACGTCACGGGCGGCGGTCGCGGCAAGGGTATTCCAGGAATCGTTACCGACGTGCGTGCTCGGTACAAGCAGGCTCTCAGGCACATGTGGGGTGCTCTCGACACCGGTTATGCCCTGAGGAAGGTTGTCGAGGTCTGGAAGGAGAGGAAGCACACCTCGAGGGCGTTCCGGCCGCTCCACACCTCCTTGAACGATGCTTCCGACAGCTATGTCCCAGAGCCGCAGATTGACGGCGTGGATCTAGAGGCTACCCCAGAGAGCGGTATCTTCTCGGACGTTGTGACCGACACCCTGAAGGACCCCGACTGGGAGCGCATCGTCATCCTCTTCCACCGCCTGTTCGAAGCCCACTTCCTCCCCGTCCAGATGACTATTCTTGTTGTCGCATCCACTCTGTGGATGTGGGTTACCGAAGGCACTCCTGACGTCTACGGCGTCTCTTGGATCTTCAGCATCTGCAACGTCCTCCGCACCCTCGGCTTCATGGAGGTCGCGCTCTACCTCTTCCTGTATGAGGGGTTCCACAGGATATGCGTCGAGTCGCGCGAGAAGGAGATGGGCGATGCCGGCCTCCTGAAGGGCATGCACTTCTCCAAGAGGGAAGTCAAGACAAACTTCATCGACTATGTCATGGTCCCGCTGGTCGCGCCAATCTTCGGCTCGATCCCGTGCGCCCAAGCACAGATATACCACTTCTGGACGCTCGATCTGGTATATACGGTCAGCAAGAAGGTGACCCGGAGAAGAGCGAAATCGATGACCGCGGACGCCTTGGTATAGTACCGGCATCATGGATTACGACCCTTTCTTTGCGCCTTTTTCAGCGACGTCGTAATGTTTTTCTGCGCGTGTTCGATGAACTTCTCCCCCCTCTCCGGGACTCGGTGCCGCCCTTCCCTCGACGACCCGTGGCCCAGAGCCACCACCCAAGCATCATCACACACACAAACGCACACGCACCTCTGAGTGCCGAACCCGGTTTTATCGACTTCGCTTCTTGGGAAATGTTTAGTTTTTGTGTCCAACTTCTGGGCAACGGGCAAGTGAGCGTGTTATCTCGTCGCTTCCGCCTGGTTCTGTTTTAAAGACACGGGTTTTTGAGAAGGCGCACGTGTGTAAATCAAGAGGACATGATGTTGATATGCATGGCATGGCATCGGCATTTGGCATCTAGATATGGGGGCTCGAGTTGTTTTATCGTTATCATTTTTATTGTCGCGCTTTTTGTGTTTCTGTTTATTCTGGGGGTCGGGCGGCTTTACCAGGAGTTCTTGGAGCAAGAGCAGAGAAACCCGTTTTATACCGGCAGGGATCTTTTTTCCAGGGGGCATCACACACGGACGGATATCCTCGCCTTGCTGGCGCCACTCGCTTTGGACGAAAGAGAGGATGAAGAAGACACGGCTTTTCGAACTGAACGAAAGAGTGGGCTGACGCAGGCACGTTCTATCTTGAAGAAGAGCCGAGTCAAGAAAGGATTGGAGCGATGCACGACGACGATAGCAACCATGAGGCGTGCACCGGACAAGGGAAGGGAAGGAAGCGCGTCTGTTCTCAGTCTGGGATTGGGCTAGGCTCAGCGGGAACAAAGGAGAAAGCAACAAAGAGATGATCGAAGTTGTCGGGACAACACCCCGTGATCCGTGACCGGGCTGTCAGTCGAGGAAAGGACTTGCGAAGCCCAGTGGGGGATGCCCTAATATCAACAACTCTTTCTAGCCCCTAATATTTAATCTTACAGTGTACATAGAGAGCACACCGGGTGTGGAGGGGAACGGCGGGGGAACATCACGGCATCCGTACTCACCAGACGGGTGGGGGTGTGATGTCTCCCTGTGGTCCCCTGAGCCCTGGATGTTGGAGGGAGAGGATGGGAGGGCGAGGAGCAGGCGGCATGCTAGGGATTGTCATGTATCGTCTTTTATTTTCCCCCGCTGCCAGTGAGGTGGGGTGGGACTCGATATGGATATGTTTCTGGGGGAAGCACAGCATGGGCGTTTGAGGGGATGGGTGGATGGCGAAGAAGAATAAATTCCTCACGCTCGCTTTGGCCTGCGCATATCACTCGCCTCGCTCTTTTCGTTCTCTTGGCTTTGCGACCACTCTTCTGAGACGTTTTGTTTCTGTGGACGGTTTAGGGATCTCGACATGGCGTCTCAGTTGTTATGTTGAGTAACAGTGTCGCCGATCCTGTTGACAGCACTCTCGACTCGGTGGGTTTGGCCCCTTCCCCCACAACCCAGGTCTGACAGGTTTCATCGCCATCCTACCGTTGGAACCCTGTGGGGAGCAGACAAACAACAGAACAGGGTCTGCGTTGCAAAGAGGTGTGGCGCAGCGTGCTGCTGCGGGATGCGTGTTTCCGTTCCTTATTCTTGGCTGATGAGGTCATCGTGGTTGTTAGGAGTTGGCCCAGGAACTCGTTGACCTTCTTGGCGGACGATGGACCCCGTATCTGATCCTCCCTCCATGGATGTGGACTGCCGTGTGCCTAGGTACTTTACGTTACCTGGATTTGGTGAGCCCCTATGGGGAATTTTTTAATTTTTTTTTTTTTTGAACGAGTCGTAGCCTGATCTAGGAAGTCGCTCGTGCTGACGCGGCGTGGGCTGAGCAAGCTGTTTCTTCAGTACGGTGGAGCATATTGGATGGGGTCGCTTTGGGCACCTTGGTTGTGGCTATGCTGGCGGCACGTCTCTGCGTCTGGCTTGCATTGGATGGCGGGATGATGAGACGGGATATTTGTTAGTGAGGTACTTAGGTGTGAATGGTCTTGTGGATCGGTTGGTGGATGGTTCTAGGCTGCAGCCTCGGTTGAGGCTTGGGATGGTTTGCCAGGCCGGAGGTCTTTAAGACCTTGTTCAAGATTGTGGTGTTTTGGTGGTATTGTATTTTACACAAAAACTCACGTCAGAGGTCCTTTCGAGTCGAGCAGGGCGGGAGTTCAGTGAGTTCAGTTCAGTCTTACATATGTCGGATTTTATGGAATGGGATTTAGTGTGAGATTGACCTCGCCTAAATCTGAGAGCCCAGTGAGGTGTGCCGATAGGTTGAAGCCACCTGTTGTCCTGGACTCGGGGTATTATAATGGCTTTTGAAGACGTCCTCCGATGATTTGGTCAAAGCCAAAAACAGCCAGGCACGAAAGCCTTCGTGATGATGCCTCAAATTTAGTTTAAGCTCCCGTTGTTTGTTCCGAGTGCCTTCGGAGCTTCACTTGAACTCGACCAATCGGCGTCTAGCCCGGGCGCCACCCGGAGGTTTGACAGTGCACCGGGCGCCGGATTTGGGCCGCCGGGCTAGCGGGTCGAGTTTGACGCTCCGGTGTGCATCGGAAGGGTCTATAAAGCTATATTGTCGAGCCCATACATAACAATCGAATGAATCGTGTGCTATCACACCGGAATCGACCTCCTAGAAGCATCTCTCCTTGGATACTCGAATAATACCACAATTTGTGACCAACACATCTCACCATGACAGCCCCAACCTCCCGCACGACGGTTCGCATCGGGGTCTTTATGTCATCACAATGTCAGCTCCTCGACATGGCTTGCGTAGACATTCTGGGCAGCATGAGCCACGAGTATCTCTCATGTCTGGGGGACTTGGCGCCCCCTCCGATCGTCAAGCTCGCCCCAAATGTCCAAATCTTCTGTAGGCGTCTCCATCACTTGCCTACCCTCATGGACAGCACTAACAGCCCAAGACATATCCACCATCCACCAGGCCAACCCATCCCCTTGACCTCCGCCGCCCGCCTCTGCTGCACGCACCACATCTCCGACCCGCTGTCCAACCTGGCCAGCTCGACATCATCCTCGTTCCCGGGCCGGACCCGTCACTCGATTGGTCGGACAGGAAGGACGCGACAGACTGGCTGGCGGCGCATGCGGCGAGGCCGGAGACGGACATCCTGTCGATCTGCACCGGCATCTATATCTGTGGCGCGGCGGGGTTGCTAAAGGGGAAGAAAGCCTGTGGACCACGGGGGTTGCAGGGGGATCTGGCGAAGAAGTTTGAGGGGGTGAATTGGGTGGGCGAGGAGTTAAGGTGGGTGTGGATGGAAATCTTTGGAGTAGTGGTAAGTATCATACCTATTCTTTTCCGCTCCCTTCGCCATGAAAGGGGGGTTGCCGTAAGTCAAACATCGGGGAGCTAACTGTGCTGATCAAGGTGGCATCACCAACGGTAACGACCTTGTCTCGGCATATGCCAGACTCAGTAGCCACTTTCCTGGCCCAGTGGTTGAGCTTGGGCTTTTGATGACGGAAACGGGGGACAGGCCCCAAACGTATGAAAATAGGAAAGACCGCAGCAACGTTAGGCATTGTGTGGCAGCTGTTGAAGGCCGTGTTCATGGGATTTGGGAAGAAAAAGACTGCTTGAGGGGGGAATACGTGGGGCGATCAAGAAGAGATGAGTGGAAGTCGGTGTAAGATACGGGGTTCGTAAGAAAAAAAGGTGAACTGAGGCTTCTCGGGGATCGACACCCGCCTCATTCAGGCACTCGCTTTTCTGCCAGAGACCACGGTGAGGTGGGCGGCGGGTAATTGGGAAGCAGCAGCTTGCTGTCAACCAACCTAGGAACCGAAGCTAACTCATCGCCAGATTTTCTGCTGTTATCCTTTTTCCTTTTCTTTTTCTTTTTCCACCTTTCTTTCTTCTTTTCTTTTGTTTTTGGTTTTCTTTGACTTTCTTTCCCTTCACTGCTGTATGTGTTTTGGAGACATATCTCCCTGGTGACGACTCTACCAACCCACTCTAGATTCTTCGAATTATGTGAACAAGTCTGGTAGTTCAAAGAGATAACGTTATGTCTTCGAGCAACAAGTTCATGTCAGAGACACTTACTGTGGTCGCTTGTTGATACTGGAAGGGCTTCATTGGCCGCTGAAAAGAAGGCGATGCCAAACCTCTTTGGCGGAAGGTGCCGAAAAGTCGAGGGCGATGCGAAGCTCCGCTTCTCATCCAGTTCGAACATGAGTGTGGAGCAAGCTAGGCCAAGAGCAGCAGGCGGTGACTGCTTGAGGTGGAGCGGAAGTGGTTGGCCGGGAAGCCGGTGGGGCGATAAGCTCTTATCCGCCGGGAACTGTGGGGGGCGGGTCCAAAATTTTCTGGCCTCGAAGGTCTCGGGCTGCCTGAAGTATTTCTGCAGAACCGGACTCTTGATCAAGGCTGTTCCGCTCGCTCTCTTCACGTTTTCAGCCTTCCCTCTCCAACAATCAGATCCTCCACAGATCTATAATTCCGATCCCTCTATTTTTCCTCTTATCTCTTTCGCTTTTTACGCCTCGCCAACCATTCACACAAAGATGTCGCCGCTTCTGCCTGTCGCCGTCTACGGCCTTGAGGTCCCTCCTGGAGAGGTCCTCGTCCCTGCCGAGATCGAGTTCCCGGCGACTGTACGTTCACTGCGCGGTTACTAAAACACCATTCCGGGTTTTGCTAATGCTTGCGCCCAGATCCGCATCACCATGGCGGCCATTGACCCCACTGCTGAGCCCGAGACTGACGGTCAGGGCAACGTCCCCTCGGTCCCTCGCTCGACCCTGAAGATTTACAAGGCGAACGTTGATGACGAGGAGGAGGATGAGGACTACCTAGAAGGCCTTCTCGGTGAGGGTGACGACGAGGATGAGTCGGACGAGGATGACGAGGAGGCCAATGGCGGCCCCAGCGACCCCGCCAAGTCCAAGAAGGCCCGCCGCGAGGCTGCCATCAAGAAGCTCCTTGAGGCCACCAAAGAGGACTCCGACGACGAGATGGAGGATGCCGGCGCCAAGTCCAATGCCAAAAACAAGGGCAAGGGCAAGGCCAGCGACGAGGGTGAGGAGAGCGACGAGGAGGATGAGGATGTCGACGACCTCAACATGGAGGAGTATGTCGTCTGCACCCTCGACACCGAACGGGTATGTAGGCCTCTATGTGCATCCTTGGACCACCGAATCAGCCGGCTAACATTGGCGCCAGACCTACCAACAACCCATCGACATCACCGTTGGCGAGGGTGAGAAGATCTTTTTCAGCGTCAAGGGTACCCACACCGTCTACCTCACCGGCAACTACGTCGTCCCCGAGGACGAGGAGGAGACCGATGAGGAGGATGAGGATGACGACGAGTACGACCTTCCTCCCGGTATCGATCTTGCCGACGAGGACTCCGATGACATGAGCGATGAGCTCGACCAGATCGACGGCACCGAACGGATCAAGGAGATCGACACTGACAGGAGGAGGCCCCAAGCTTGTCGACACCAAGAAGGGCAAGAAGCGTGCCGCCGAGGAGGACGCCGAAGGCCTGGACGAGATGATGGCCAAGGACGAGAAGAAGCTCAGCAAGAAGCAGCAGAAGAAGCTGAAGAACAACCAGGGCGAGCCTGTCGCTGCTGAGGCCAAGGCCAAGGAGTCCCCCGCCGCCAAGGGCGATAAGAAGGTCCAGTTCGCTAAGAACCTCGAGCAAGGCCCTACCGGCCCGGCTAAGGACAAGGCCGATAACAAGGCTGACAAGACCAAGGGTGCTCTCGGCGTCAAGGTCGTCCAGGGCGTAACCATCGATGACCGCAAGATTGGCACTGGCCGCACTGTCAAGAATGGCGACCGCGTCGGCATGCGCTACATTGGCAAGCTGCAGAACGGCAAGGTCTTCGATTGTAAGTGGTCATGATTCCATGCTCTCTGCTCGGATTTGATGCTCATTTTTGTGATACAGCCAACAAGAAGGGCGCACCGTTCACCTTCAAGCTTGGCAAGGGCGAGGTCATCAAGGGCTGGGACATCGGTATTGCCGGCATGGCGGTCGGCGGTGAGCGCCGCCTGACCATCCCCGCCCACCTCGCCTACGGCAGCCGCTCCATGCCTGGCATCCCCGCGAACAGCACGCTCGTCTTCGATGTCAAGCTTCTCGAGATCAAGTAAACGAGTGCTCGATCAGGATCAGTTGTCAGCGGCTGCCTCTGATTTGCCATCTCATGGTTGCCTGAGCTTGGCGTCGGTTGTTGGGTTCGTGTCCTTCATGAGAATTTATTTTCTTTGTCACCGTTCTCCCAAGCCTTGGGGGGGTTGGGGGGCAATCTCCTACTTGGCCGTTCCCGCGGCGGGATAATAGACAGCACTGTGGAGACTCCTGACTTGGGCGTTGTCCGCGAGGATCCCTTGCGTTTGTGGGGAAGAGGCGGAACGCCGTTGAACGGGATGACGAGTCTACATTGCATTTGGGTCGGCGAACTGAAAAGTCTTTGGGACGGGTCTCTCGGGTATCTTCTTTTGTTACTAGGCGCAATGATATCTCGGGAGTGTCAATGCTACCTATCTTGGTTGAAGTTACCCTAGTCATTGTGTGTTAGCTTGCCTCATCGTATCCAGGCTTGGTTTGGGGCAGGGTCGATTCATTCAGTCCAACACCGCGCACCTCGGACTTCCTTCCTCTTGATTCACCTCAGTTAAAAGCCTCAGGAAGTTTCCCGGGGAAGGAATGGGAGACGGGCCCACAATGCGATCATTGCATCTTGCCTACCCCAACCTTCCTTCGTTTCCACCCGTCTTGGGCTCTCAACGCTCCGGTTCTCTCTCCCGCTATAGCATCTCCCCGTCTCTCATTAGCGTTAGGGGCTTAACCACACATACGCAGTATCAACAACAGCCCGACGTTCCATGGACAGGGCAATCCGACATGCCGAGATACCTGGTCGACTATCCGGACCAGACAGGCGCCACCTTCCGGGGACCTGAGCACGGACAAGACATCGAGCCCGGAAGCCAGTCTCCGACTAGGCAGGAGCACGGCCCTGGGCTATCTTCCAAGCTACGCCGCCAGCGAGTCAAGGTTGTCTCGGCCCTGAAGTCGTTGACCAACAGTTGTGAGCGTCTCCCTGATTCCGACTCTTTCGTGATACGAAGCTGACATTGGCTTGGAGCTGGCAATCCACCCGCAGCCACGGAACAGGAGCACAACGCCACCGGAGTACACCGAACCAAGTCTGTCCTCGCATCAGGCATAAATAAGATGTCCAACGCCATATTCCGCGGCCCGCTGGAACCAACGGTCGTCCGTCGGGACCCTCCCAAAGGCCGCCCTCCGCTGAAGGGGACCTTTTCCGGCGCCGCCCAGGCCACCAACCCCGTCTCGACCTGTCCACACGACCAATTCAAACGCCAGCTCCAGCAAGACGCAGTTCCAATATCACACTCCCAAAACCCCCCACAACTCAACCGGCAAAACCTCCCTGGACTCCGCGTTCGTCAAAGACCGCGACCCAAACACCTCCTCCTCCACCTTCCGCGCCCGCCACACCAGCCCGCAACGCCCAGGTCCTCTCCCACCCCCTTCTCAGCCCAACTATCTTCCCCCTCACCCCCAGACAGCACCAGCACCAGCACCCCTCTATTTCCCATACGCGAAACCCCCCGCTGCTCGCCATCCATTGTCACCGCTGAGCGCGCCGCGGCGGCCAAGATCTTCCTCGAGACGCACTTCAACAAGCTCCTCGCGTCGGGTCCCTCGCCAAGACAGATGCGCCAGCAGATGCTCGAGACGGAGCTGTTCAACCGGTCCCGGCAGCGGGGCGCGCCGCTGTCCCCGGCCGAGGTGCAGGCGGAGAGGGAGAGGTTTTGTAGGCGGGAGAGCGAGTATCTGAGGGAGCTGAGGGGGGTGAAGGTTCGCGGGGTTCGGGGGTTGGTGGGGGGTAAGGAAAATAGAGGAGGGGATAGGGAGAATGGGTATGAGACGGTGAAGAATCTGGGGAAGGGGAGTTTTGGGGTTGTGAGGTTGGTGAGGGGGATGACGGGGAGCGGGAAGGTGTTCGCGATGAAGGTTATCAAGAAGAGCAAGATGTTGAGGAGTAGCCAGGAGGGGCATTTGCGGGCCGAGAGGGATATTTTGGTGGCGAGTGAGGGGTCGAGGTGGTGAGTCTGATTTTGAGAGAAATGTTGTTGGCTGAGTGGTGTGGGTGGTGCTAACGGTGGTATGGTAGGATTGTGCCGCTGGTTGCGAGCTTCCAAGACATCTCGAACCTTACTTGGTTATGGAGTACATGCCCGGCGGAGACTTTCTGAGCCTGCTCATCCGCGAGGACACACTGCACGAGTCGGTCGCGCGCTTCTACGTCGCCGAGATCATCCTCTGCGTCGAAGCGGTACACTCGCTCAAGTGCATCCATCGCGACATCAAACCCGACAACTTCCTCGTCTCCGCCACGGGCCACCTGAAGATCAGCGACTTTGGTCTGGCGTTCGATGGGCACTGGTCCCATGACACTGCGTACTACAACAGCCACCGGTAGAGCTTGGTGAAGAAGCTGGGCATCAGCGTTGAAGGGGACGAGGAGGATCGCGAGGAGCGCTGCGGTTTCGAAGCGGCCAAGAAACGGCGGTCTAGCGGCATCAATGCTGGATTGAGAAGCATGAGAAGAAGAATCTGCATGACGGCGAGCCACTGCTCAGCTGGCGCAACCGTTGCGGGAACCGGGTCTCAGCCAGGAGTGTTGTGGGAACGAGCCAGTACATGGCCCCTGAGGTGATCGAGGGGAGAAGATATGATGCCAGGTGCGACTAGTGGAGCGTTGGTGTTATCCTGTTTGAGTGCCTCTACGGACACACGCCTTTCCTGGCCGAGGAGGGCCGGCAGCAGACCAAAGAGAACATCCTCAGACACCACGACACGTTTGGCTTTCCGCCGCAACCGGAAGTGTCGGGCCGCTGCCGCCACCTGATGGCCTCACTGATCACGGACAAGGAGAAACGACTGTGCTCTGAGCGCTACCGGATGAAGGACCTTGTCACGTCAACATTCTCATCATCCTACCACAGCTCGAGAGGGACCAACACCAGCTCAGCATCCGCGGTCGGGGGGTGCGTGATTTTGCGGGCCGCTACGTGTTCCCCTACGACGCCGAGGACATCAAAGCGCACAAGTGGTTCCGCAGCATCCCCTGGGAACGGCTCCACGAGGTGCAGCCGCCGCTTATTCCCAGGCTTCGCGCCCTCGACGACACACGCTACTTTGACGACGTGGGTTCGGTCAGCGACTGGGATGAAAGCAGCCCCGAAGACGAGGAACAGACACCGCAGGTACCAGCCGCCGGCAATGTCGAGCTCCATCACAAACCCCAGCTTCAAGCGCTCTTCACATCCCCTTTGTACACTCCTCCGATCACAGTCCCGGGAGGAGGGGACGGCCCTCCGCAAGCCTATCCTCTGGGCCTCCACCCGCCTCAACACCCCTACCTTCCGTTCCAATACCAGGACCAACACCACCACCATAACCAAGACGCAGCTCCCTCCTCGCAGATGTACTCCATCCCTCCACCCCTGCCGTCAACAGAATCCCCCGTCACACCAACACACCGCATTCCGCCTTTCCCTTTCCGAGCATCAGATCCCCTCCCGCTCCGCAATTCGACGACCCCCTTCCACACGCCAAATCCCCCTATCTCAACCTCACACTCCCAGTCCCATCACCCCTCCAAGCTCCCCCTCCTCACCTCCCCCAGGAAGTGATGTCGCTCCTCCGCCCGCTGAGGAATGAGCTGCAGGAGCTCGCACTCTCTGCCATTTCAACACAGCAACAACAACAACAACAACAACAACACCAACAAGCTGGGTACAACCGGTAGAATGTGCTGTTCCGCAGCCCGTGGTGTTATCACAAGAAAGCGTGTGGCGCAACCTTGAGATGTGGATGGCGGATACCGCCCGGCTGGGGAACGTGACGGAGTGGGAGAGGGAAGTCGTGAGGGAGTTTGTGAGGAGGGTTTTTGCTACTGGCTATGGGAATGGCGGCGGCCACCTGGCGGTGTGGTGGTGAAAATGATGGAATGGTGGGGTTGGAGATTGTGGTGGTGATGGTGGTGGTGAGAATGGAGGTGTAAATTGGGGTGGAGGTTGGAATGGAGATGCCGGAAATGCTGGTGTCAACGGTGGGGGATATCCTGCTGCTGCTGCTGGCAACGCAGGCGGGCGACGTGGGAAGGATAGGAAGAGGCCAAGAGATCGGCTGCTGAGAGACGGGGACACGAAGGGGGTTGCGATGGAGGTGCGGAAGCAGACGGCCTTTCTGGGGTATGAGTGGACACGGATGAGGCAGGATCATTCTGATGATGAAATGAGAGGGAGAGGGACTGGACTGGATGGAGAGGGTTGCTTTGGAGGCGACGAGGAGAGTTGGTATGAGGAGGATTATGGCAGGAGTGCCTTGTGGTCGGTGCCGATGAGTGGCAGAAGGAGGACCCTCGGCTATGCCTGTCCAGGCTGATCATGTTCAGAGGCATGCACACGGAGTGCAACCGCAGGAGAAGCGTGGTGGCGAACAAGGTTGGGAAAATGCTGTGCCTCAGGCGCGGCCTATCAACAGCCGTCCGTGGAGTTTGCACTGAGCGGCCGGGGCGTTTTGGACTTGGAGGGAAGGACAGGCCAGATCAGAGTCTAGCAGGTGACGATCGAGTGGCGACATGCATCAATAAGCGAGTGGATAGGTATTACCTAGTACGGAGTTCAGCAGCAATAGAGAGTATCGCATCTGGACTGTCTAGCGAGCCAACCGGTTGACTTCCGGTGTGGACTCTCAGTGTTGCATAGAAGTGTTTGCGTGTTCGACGGAGTAAGCGCATGAAATTACCCTCCTTGCCTGCTCATCGCACTATTCTTTGAAGCATTACTTGTCTGATAACAGACTACATACAAAGGTCTCCGGTCTCCACACCCTTAACTATCCTCCCAGTCCTCCTCCCCCATGTCCCTCTCCCCTGGCCTTCCCACCAGAGCCCCCTTTGGCGTTCCTCACCTCCCACTCAAACTCCTTCAGCGCCTTCAACTCGCTCCTGAAAAACAGCAATGACATCAACCCGTCTACCGTGCCGGCCGTCAGACTCAGAGAGCTGACCAGGACCAAGATAAATGAGACATAGTTGTGCGGGACAAACCACACCCCGATCAAACAGGCCACCGTCACAGCAACGGACGCGAAGAAATGCAGGCCGCGCCAAGATTGTTGGCCTTGTTCACGCTCCTTGTACACCTTGATCAGGTTGATGATGGTTTCGTAGGCGGTAGGGGCAGGGTGTCAGGGGAAGCGTTGAGGAAGGAGTGAAGTTGAGAGGCAGGGGTCGGTGGCGTCGGCGATGTGGGTTGAGCTGGGGGTTGGCGATTGGAGCTGGAGGTAAGCTCCGTTGTACAGAGCGGAGTCGGTTTTGGATTTTGCGGCGTCATCAGATGGCTGGGCGTGGACGTGACTGCTGTCGGGAGGAGTCGCGGTTAGAATAGAATTCGAATCTGCTGACTGTGGTGATGGCTGAGGCTGGTGGTTTGGATGGAATGCGAGGGTCGCTTCCATGGCGAAGTGGTCGCTGAGGGGAGCAGCCGAGCTCGGGGTGGCGCATCATCATGCCGACGCTGACGCGCTTAACTGTCCAGCCGCCGCCGAGCGCGTGGATGTCGCCTGAGCCGGCGAAGATATAGTCAAGTCGCTTGCCGAGGGGGTCTTGGGCAGGTTAGTACTGAAGGTG
>JARNGD010000150.1:0-84577 GCA_031001845.1 Achaetomiella virescens
CAGCAGCTGCTGCTCGTTAACGGAAGGCGCGTGGCCGACGCCCTGCCCGAAGAAGCCGAGCAGCTTGGTCCCATCCCCGTAGATCTGCTGCGTCCACCCCGCCGACGGTACGCCGGTCACATTCCTGTTGAACTCGACACCGAGCACGTTGGACCACTGCTTGAGCGCTTCGACGGCACACTGCGGCCGCACGAGGGTGTCAGCCAGGCCGTGGGTGATCTGCATTCGGGGGCGGCGCCCTGTGTACCGGGGAACGAGTTCCTCACGAGGTTGCCCCACTCCTGCGGCGTCTTCTGCAGGCCTTGGGCACAGGTCTGG
Source organism: Achaetomiella virescens (assembly GCA_031001845.1). Taxonomy (NCBI): domain Eukaryota; kingdom Fungi; phylum Ascomycota; class Sordariomycetes; order Sordariales; family Chaetomiaceae; genus Achaetomiella; species Achaetomiella virescens. The sequence continues at coordinate 319 of JARNGD010000150.1, forward strand.
TTGGGGCTTATTGGCGTGGCAGAGGGTGCGCCTGATGGGGGAAGGCTTGTCAGCGTGACCGTTCCATTTCGGTTGCATTCAGGGGCAGCAGCTGCGGGGAAGGGGTTGGAAAAACCGCCGACTCGACACCGACCACCGTCTCAGAAACAACACTACCCCATCAATTTGCCTCATCTCACATCTTCACCCCGGTTCTGGCCTCCTGGAATAGAAAACGGTCCCCAAACATACCAAGAAAACACGCGTGCGGCACGCTGAGTAGGCCGCGCCGGCCTCAAACACGTCCGGGTACGAGCCCGCCAGCAACGTTGGTCATCATGCCGCCGGACGAGAAGCCCATGACTTAGACGCGCGCGCGGTCGGCCCGTGCTTATCGATGGTGTAGTTGACCATGCTGACGATCCCCAGCGCGTCACCGCCGGCGCCGTGCGTCAGGCTGGCGCTGTTCTGCACGTCCCAGCAGTTGTTCTGGTTGGGATTCAAAGGCTAGATGAGGATGAATCCGTTGGTGTCCGCGTAGGAGGGGAGTTTCGTGCTCGAGAATCATTGTTGGGCGGTACCGCCGCAGCCGTGGAGCTGGGGGGTGTTAGTGAGGGTAGGTCAGCGGTTGGATGTCAGGAAGGGGGCGAACAGCGACGATGATGGCTGGCTTGGTGGCTAGCCCGTCTGGCACGTAGATATGCATCTGGATTTCGGTAGGGTTTTTACCGAAGTTGCCGACTTGCTGCAGCGAGGCGCCGAGGCAGGTTGCTGCCGTTGCGGCGGAGCCCGAGGATTGATCGGTACAGCATCGTGATGCAATGCCAACACAGTTGTCTATGAATAAGAGAGAAAAAGCCAAGAGCTCAGTGACATTATCGAATCCCGATGTTGAGTTTCTGCCAGACTAGCACTGATGTGATATGACAGCCACGATGCCGGCCTCCATCGACCTCCTCACCGAAAACATGCTCATCACCATGCCAGACGCTTATGGCACTGAGAATCGGCAAGTCGACACTGGCCAAATTTCGCATGCTCAGTGGGGTCTTCAACGTGTATTTCTCATTCTGGCTTTCCCCCGAAATGATGTACGGCTAAGGCGGATAAATGGTATGGTGCGACATCCGACAGCCCGGGGGCACACCGTTAACCCGCCTAACCACCAAAATGGGAGGCAGATGGATTACCGCGCCCGGAAAACCTGGGGTATCGGCGCACATTGGCACCTCCAGTCGGCAACCGCCCTGGGTGTACCCAGCGATGGGGTAATACGATTGGGGCGTTTGGAAGCGTGTAGGTCAATCAATGTAACGTCTCTGTAGCCCTGTTTCGGAGAAACTAGTCTTGGTGTGTGAGAGCGTGTGTTACGGGACGAAATGATTACCTTCGTGGTGTCTTCCCTGCTAAAGTTGTGTAGTCCTGCACCAAAGTACATCATCACCGTGGTTATATGATGAACGTGGGGGCTCTAGAAGGTTGAATCTGTCCTGAACAATTCTTCCGAAGTCTGCCCAAGTGGTGTCAATCGCAAGGGGGATTCACGGGCGCAATCAAAGCTGTCATCCGAACCTGAGATGGTCTATGCCACCATGCCCCCAGACTGGATTTCCCGCACCTTCTCACCACCGCCCTTTTTATGCCAGTTTCAGAGCTCACTCATACCGCCTTACTCAAAGACAGGTGATTCTAAGTAGCTTAGAGGGGTGAGTGCAGAGCCAAAATCCGTCTTCGACGGACAGGCGAGCTGGCTCGTTCGACTGCAACGTCGGCTCGACCAATATTAAAACCGAAACAGCGGAGTTCCTATTACGAATCCTGACTCCGAATATTTCCTCCTGTATAGTGGGCCGCTGCCGTACAGGCTCTGGCCTGCGTAGTGGGTGTGCTGCCCTGTGCTAGGGGTGTGTTTCCTTGTGCTAGTGTGCTGAGCGTGGCAATGGTAGGGTGCTACCAATGGTAAACAGGCAAGTGGTGGCGAGTAGGCGTGCAGCTAGGAGCGCTAACGCCCACATAAACTCCCCTCTTTATGTTTGAGCCAGAAAACAAGAAGTCCTGTTACGTGGAGAGATGCGGTTTGGTGATGGCGGTGGGTTTGTTTACCTATTGGTTTCTGTGCAGGTTATGAGCCTGACGAGGGCGGGGGTTGCGTGGTTGCGTGGTGGTGATTGTCAGTTTTGGATACCCCTTGTGCATGGGATAGACACTTTGATGAATGGGTGACGGCTCATTATTACTACAATTCGCTTCGTTGGAACCTGCAGGCTCTCGAGCTTTAAGTGATGGCCACTTCGAATTGGCCATCACATTCCACCTACTTATCACTTCTCTCCTACGGCCGACTTATCACGTACCCACAGTCCTAGCACAGCTCCAGCTCTCAGGTCTATAATATTGTTGGATTTCTGGCCCGTTGCCCGAGGCAGCCGCTTTACATCGGGATACATCAAATCCGGCTAGAGAGGGGTATCAAGCGTGATATATGTAGGCCATTCGCTTACAGCATTAAAGCGAGAGTTGCAATACATTGTATCGACCCTATGGCCTAGTGTTAGCGTGCACTCCTCGTGATGAAGACCCAACTCGAAGACAACGTACCATCGGTCAAGCTTATACCCAACCGCCGAAGATGTCCTCTCTACGCCATGCTTTGCGTCAGTTCTGCGGGCTGCGGTGTCCTCACCTCAAACTCACCAGCACGAACCCAAAACTCTCATAAAACGCCTTTAACCTCAACCCTGCTCCCTCAGCCAGTTCGTCTACAGCCATAACAGCCATCACCTCCTTTACCTCTCTTCCCTTCCCCCTTGCATCCGGGTGATACAATTCCGGATGCCCAGCTGGGTCTTTGAGCGCAGAGATAAGACTCCCAAGCATCAACGAGCCGACGCCCTTGCTCCTGTGGTCGGGATGGCAAAACAGCGAGATTTCGACGGTAAATCGGTAGGCACTTCTGACATCGCTGCGAAAATCGTGAGCATTCGCGTAGCCGATCACGGTCGATGAGGACTCGTCGACGGCTACAAGGTATGGTAGGCCGCCAGAAGTGATTGAGTTGTAGGCTGCCTGGAACTGTGCTATGGGGCGTGGCTCTGCGGTGAGTGTTGACCTGCTCATGGTCAGTCAAGTCATACCGGTTTGGGATGGATATGGACCTGGGAATTACAGTGTTGAGAACATAGTAAGTGTGGATGGCGGCGATGGCGTCGATATCGCGGGCAGCGCCGATCTGATGGTGACCATATCGCGGGTGACTTTGAATGGTTGACGTGCAATGACCGCGGAAATAGTACGGGACACATTTATCTATTTATTTGGAATAATAAGGATGATCTCCAGCAGGAGGCGACTACTAACTGAGGCCAGTCATTACGCCCTAATTTATACATCCAGCTGTCAGACTGCGGGGTTTCGCTGTCACGGGATTTACCCGTACCAGGCAGTATCGATCTTAGGACAGCATGAGGGAGCCCTGTTTTGTGCTCCCTACGAATACACTCTCGTCAACCGTTCATGTGACTCGGATTGACCAGGGTAGATCAATATTTGTGTGAGGCGACAATACCGGGCAAAACTAGTGGTGTTGATGATGCTAAAACCAAGAGCTGCAGTGGGCCGGCAGGTAAAGAGGGCTCTCCGGAAGTGGGGCAGGGCCAAGTGCTCTCTCGCCCACACCTGAAACATAATATAGCACCTTTACGGCGTCGTTTTGTTGGGTGTCTGAGTACAGCGTGACAGACTATGATAAGAGCTTTGTGGTCTTAAGGGCCCTAATCGACTCTACTTCCTTCCTAGTCCTCCTATTAGTCATATCTCTCTTGTATACTAGCAATATAATACTACCTAGTAGGCACCTGTTTTGTTTGTATAACGTGCATGATAAGCGAGTGAAACAGATAAGCGAGTGAAACACCTCTATCCACCCCACGACAATTATCCTAGACTATAACATATCAATACTAGGAACCAACTATAATTACATCAGAAATAGATGAATCAGACGATTCTGCAACCTCCTGGCAAGTGCGCGCATTGTGGCCAGGCTTGCCGCATATAACGGGCTGAGCCTTGGGCAGGCCTCGGCCACCCTCGGCCAACCCTAACCCCCGTGCATGCCCCTGCCCCTGAACGTCAACACTACACCGTGGGCAGCGACCCCCATCGTGCCTGCCTCTTTTGGGTTGCTACCTTCTCTACTTAGGCAGAAAGGCTACGTCATTAGATTAGGGACAACCTTCTTCTTCCTCTTCTCCTTTCTCTTCTTCTTCCTTTTCCTTTTTTCTTCAAGATTGGATGTACTCGTAGAGTCGTCACCAAATAGTTGCAATACATTCTTGGGACCGTTACACCGCATACGCTATAGCACCGAATCTTCGTACGAGCCGCCCCTGACTACCACCATCCGGCTACGTTTCCTGTACTACCTCCCCACCTACGGCGTTCTGATCTAGTAGATCCTTTGCATCTTGCATAGTAAGTGACCCTCCAAGCCGCATACGTGTTTTCTTAGCACGCCGGCGCTTGCTTAGTGCCTCATTGGCCTTACGGAGCGAAGAGACCTCTGACCGAAGGAGAGCCACCTAGTGCATTACAGCTATCGTACCTTGGCAAGCTGGTCTATAGCAGCCAACATTGAAGTTGGGGAGCTATTTTGATGGTTGGCAATGCGAGTCTTGATGAGCGTTGACTATACGTCGGCTTCTCGGGGTTGTATAGTGTCTGGAAGACCCAAGGTTGTAGAGTGCCGGCCGTGAGTTCGGAGGTGTTAGCGTACGAAGCTTGATATCCAACTTGGAAAGCACCCTCTCTAGATCGTATAGCACTAGACCAGCCCCTGTAAAGCCACCCTATATTTTCTTCTCCGTTATAGAAGCAAAGAAGGCCTCGCGAAAGCCGTAAAGGAACTCGAGCTTGCTGACGTAGCTAATATACGCGCGCATTAAGTCCTCAATCTAGCGACCGTATGACTGCTTCTGTAACGGTCTCAGAAGTGTATTTCAACTAAGCTGATGACGACTCTACGAGTACATCCAATCTTGAAGAAAAGAAAAAAGAAGAAGAAGAAGAAGAAGAGAAAGGGAACGAGTCAGAAGAGGAATGACGTGGCAAAATGGATTACGTGGCCTCTGCCTGACCAGAGGAAGGCAACAACCCGAAAGGGGTAGGCACGACGGGGGTCGCTGCCCACGATGTTGGTGTTGACGCTCAGGGGCAGGAGGTGAACAATGAGGGTTAGGGTTGGCCAAGGGTTGCCGAAGCTACCACAGGGCTCAGCCCGTTACAGCTTCAATGGCCTAAAGCAGCCAACATCGAGTGGCTGGAGCTTATAGGAGGAATGTAGAGGCATATAGAGTATAATGATGTTGTTTCCTGGTAGTAGAGCTCGAATTCGGTAGAGTAGTGGCTTTCGTGGCTGTCGAGGATTAATAGCCGTTTTCTGCCCTTCGTACGAGGTGCTATATGGAAGTCGAAGTACTTGATCTAATCCAGGCCTACTACATTAGTAGTCCAGCGGTTCTCGGTAGTTGCGATGCGCCAATCGGCTAGGAGGTTGTACTCGGTATACTAGTTAGCGAGGTGGTATTACGCGGCCAAGATGATGAATAGAGGGATGGCCCAGCCAAGGGCATTGACTCCCTGGATCACTATTGCCTATTCGCGGTTGCTAGGCTGGGCTAGTTTTGCCCTGCTAAAGCCATCCGAGGTCGTAACTACTATACCCGCGTAGATCATGCCCATCATGAACCTAGTCTCGTCGAAGTTATAGATATCGTCATCTAGGATGCCGTACTTAGCCTTAGTGTCAGGACCCGGCCGGCAGTGAAAGACTGTCCCGAACTTCGGGCCGACCTGTTGCCACCGAAGGCGCGCAGGCGGCGAGGCTGCAGCAGACTATCTGAAGCCACCTACCTCAGCAGCCAATAGGCGGTAGCCACGCACCTCGCACGCAACTCAGAGGCTTTCGGGCGCAAGCCGAGAAAAGGTATTGGAGGGAGCGATAGTAAGATGGAGGAATGTTGTACCGATGAGGAGGATGATAAGGAAGGGAGAGTCGGGGAGGGCTTGGAGAAGGCAGAGTTCAATGCAATCCCGTTGGCACCCCTACCTTCACTTGGCTACCCACCAGCGTGCAGACATCGTGTGCTTAGCTCGTACCTTCACTCACTAACGTTAACCCATTGGAGCCTGGGTTGGCTCCCTGACACTTAGTATTTCGTACAAGTGCAAACCACTCGCCAATGACCTTTGGATCCTCGCACTTAGCCCTCTAGTAGTCGTATCTACGCGCATAACGCGTACGGAGCTCTAGTTAGCGTTTGACGAAGTTATGAGTCCAGCGCTTGCCGACAGGGGGCGCATCGCGTTCTCGTAGTAGTTGGTTGGCTATATCTTCTACACTATACAATCTAGGTGGGAATACGCGTGTAGATAGCTCAATTACATACTGAACTATCGTATTCTCTTCTAGATCTGTGAGCTTGCGCGAATTTGCTGGAGTATCGCATCGTGCAAGCCGGCCGTCGCGTCGTCGCATAAGCGTGGCGGGACTGACGCTATAGATCTTCGTGGCAGCCCGAAGACTAAGAGTATAATCGTTTTGAATAGCTTCAAGTGCAAGATTGATCCTGGCCTCGTTGGAAGGTAAAGCTATGGTTCGTTGTGGAATATGTTAAGGTGGAGGGTAAGGGATACGCGACGCGTTAGAAAGTGTTTCACTCGCTTATCTGTTTCACTCGCTTATCATGCACGTTATTTATCTTATTATATTAACCTAGCTTTAGATCTACTAAATATATAATTACAGTACCATTTTAGGTCGACTAGTGATTTGGTACACAGCACCTCAAATCCACACACATACCACACCCACTGCTAGTCTCAGCTGTGTGGGGACTGTGATGCTATGAATTAGGGGAGGAAAGAAGACTTCAACAGGCCATGACTTAAGGTGGCTCCGGAACCCTCTACAAGGCACGCGCCTCAAATGGACGGCTCTGTCCCTCTTGTCAGAACTCCACCCTCCGCAGTCTGCACTGGGGAACCTCCTCCTAGGTCTCAACGATGAGAAAGAAGGTCAATTGCTATTTGCCGTACCGCCCTGCCTGCCTGTACAGGAGCTCCTGAGCGGGCGCCCCAAGCAGTCAATGCGCGGCCCACCACATCACCCGACCCAGCTCAGCTCAGCTCAGCTCAGCTCCCTGCCGCAGCACACAATCCCCTCACATCCATCGGCACAGTCGTCGTGGCCAGCATGTCTGGTCGGCTCATGAACTGCATCATGAGCCCGGCCTCGAGGTGCCAGGCGATGTGGCAGTGGAAGGCCCACAGGCCAGCGTTGTCGGCGATGAAGCGGAACAGAGTCCACGAGTAAGGCTGCAGCGTGAAGGTGTCGCGGCGGAGGGCGTTGGCGTTGCCTGGCGCGCCGGCCGGGTAGATGTTCTCATAGTAGTTTGTCCAGTTGAAGGGCCCGGAGCCGGTTTGAAGTATCCACTGTCCCGGATTTGTCAGTGATTTTGTTACTTGTTGTTAATTCATTTAAAAAATTGGATTTGTGAAATTGTTATTTTATGAGTGAGCACATACGAATTGGTGGCCGTGCAGGTGGAACGGGTGCGAGCCTTCGTCAAGACTGTAGAGCAGAATGTCGACCACGTCGATCTGGTTGTTGGTACTGAGACCGAGGACGAACTGATCCGACTCGAATGCCTTGACCGGACCCTCGACAGCCCAGCTGCTGCTGCTGCTGGCTGCTGAGCTCTGAGTTCCCCCGGTCAGGCCATCGATTGCTTGCAATAGGGTGGTCGTGTTGCCAAGCACCGACCACGACGTCCCGTTGAACTTGGCCCTGTCGAGCTGGTAGGCACCAATCCCAAAGCTGAAGTCGACGCGCCACATCTTGGTTGCTCCCGGCGGCACGTTTTGCATCGCCGGAACCAAGTCGCTCTCATTCAGATCGATGCAGTGCGCCGGGAGCGCATCGGTCCAGTCTACCGATGCGTCGCTGGGCACTATGGTGCTGTTCCCCGAGTAGGAGATGACGGCTTTCGTCGTTGGCTCGAGCACCGGGTTGTTGCCGGTAAAACAGCTGGTGATCATGGCGCCGCGCAGCCAGTAGTTGGTCGACGTCGTCTGATTGGTTTCTATTATCACGCTGTACCGCTGTGCGACGTGGATGGGAACCCTAGAATGACAACAAAACGAAGGAGGTTCAGTACCGCACTCCCGACGGAATACCTCGAGGGATTTGGCTCCTCACCTGTGCACCGACACCGGCCTTACAAGCGTCGCGTCTGCTTCAATGACAGAAAGTGTGTGATTGTCCACGTGAGTTCAAACTCGGCAAAAGCACCCGTGTTGATGAAGCGCAGTCGAGTGCGGGTGTTCTACAAATTAAATCAGCGTTATCCGAGTGGATTGCCGAGAAGAACTCTAGAAGCAAGAATCAATGAATTAGTTGTGGACAACAGACTTACCGGTTCCAGCGACAGGACGGAGTACGTGTTATTTTCGTAGCATGTGTACCCAGAGTCAGAGGCGTATGACGAGCAATTGAAGCTGGTAAACAAAATTAGCACAACCGTTCTACTAATAGTTTTTTGCTCGGGCTCTGGCACACTTACTAGGCCATGCCGTTGATCAGTCCGTTATCCGGAACAGGCTCGGTGTTCTCGTTGTCCGGGGCCAAGTAGGTCTGGAGATTGACCGTGCTGAAATCGTGGTACCAGTCCTGGATGAGCACTACGCGCTCCTGATCGTACAGCTGCCTCACGTCGGCCTCCTCTGGGGCGTGGATGATGAGGGGACCCAGAATGCCATCCAGATACTGTGTCCCATAGTGCGAGTGGTACCAGTACGTCCCAAACTGATTGAGCGTGAAGTTATACACGAGGGACTGCCCTGGCGGAAATGCCGCACTGCGTGATGCCTGTGGTTCCGTCGAACCAGTTGGTGCCGTTCTGGTACATGCCGTGCCAGTGGACTGCCGTGGAGTTGGCGGAGAGCTTGTTGGTGACATTGACGACAAGGCGGTCGCCCATATTGGCCTCGATCAGCGGACCTGGAAACTTGCCGTTGATGAAGAGCATGTCGCGGACAACACCTAAGGTAGATCATTGGTTGTTAGTTCATAATCTATCAATATTTCTTTGATCTAGTAGTACTAGGAGGTGATGATTCCCAGTCAGACGCGGTATGCCTTACCATCGGGCCAACCTTGACCCTCCGCGATAACCAACTCATAGTGTCTCGTCGTCGGGGGCGCGTGGATGTCCCACGACATGTCCAGGATATAGTGGCTCGGGTCGAGCCTCCATTCCTCCAGCTTCACGTTAGGATTGGCTCCAGACCCGGGCAGGGGAGAGCCGGAAGCCGCGGGGGAAGACGCCGTTTGACCGGGCGGCGTGGCTGAAGACGAGGAGCTCGTGTGATTCTTGAGCCCCAACCCAAGTCCCAGCCCGAGGCCCAGTACCAGAGACAGATCACAAAGGCTACGAGGCCGCCTGCGAGCAGAAGCACAGACGGCCGCCTAGGCCGTGTGCTTGTGGCGCTCGGCTTCGGCTGCGGGGACTGAGAACTGGACATTGCCGCTGATCATATGGTGTATGTCATGGCAACAAAGTACTATCAACCCAAGCTACTATAAAGCGTTGCCCATGACCGGATGGATGATCTTCCTGCGGAAAGCCAGGGTAGCTAGCAAACCGCGCTTGTGGAGCCCGGGACTCGGAGGTTGCCGTGCAGCGTGCTGGTGCAGCGTGCTGTGGGCTTGCCGGATTGCCGATAGGCTTGGTGAACCCACAGGGGCGCTAGATGGCAAGGGGGGAAAAAAAGACCTCTTCGTGAATTTTAGTTCGACCAGATCAAAGAGGGGAGGAGGTACCCGGGAAGCACTTACTATGCGCGGAATCACAAGACTACGCCCGTTCAGGCAGCTGCTGCGCACCCTGCCAATCTCCGGCTTGAAGCCGACGACCACCTCAAACACATGCTCAAATCCCCGGATTCCATTGGCCAATATTTTCATCGACCAGCTGTCTCCGGTCACCGAGGGTGTTTGCATCTTCTACTGCGTATGTTAGCAGAGTCGAACGAAAATGGCCCGTCCCGACGAACCCGCACGTGCGACTCTGTGGGATTCGAACAATGTCCAACGCTCTTCTGTACGACCATGGCCGAGGGCCCCTGCACAAACACAGACCGACACGTGCCAACATGCCCATCGCGACATACCAGTCATATTCGTGCCTGGTAATGACACGTGGTTCGACGGCCCGCTCGAGCTATCAGGCAATGTAACAACAGTAACTTACACCCTACATACGAAGCTAGTGTGGCCAAGACCCTTTTGTATGCCTGCTGACGTCATTCCCGGGGCGCGCTCACGCGATGTCTCATTCGCATCCAGACGCTGCGAGACAGCGAGACTCGATGCGGCAGCAAGGTCCAAACAAGTGTATCTCCGTCACAAAGCACTTCACGATAGTACAGCCTAATTGCCCATGTGCCACCTCGCAATTCAATTACCGCTACCTAAATTTATTGCACATCACACATCCCGATCGACAAGAGAGTAACCTGGTCATTTCTTCATCCGATACCTCGGCCTCGACATCGCTTACAGCAGGGCAGCGATCAAGCCAAGAGCACCAACAAGACCACCCACATTGCCGGCACGGACAGGTGCGGCCGTGTTATGTGACGGGCTCGTGCTCGGCGACGGGTTGCGCTGGTGCCGCTGCCGCTGCTGCCGTTGCCCGAACGACGAAGTGGAGGACGAATCGTTGGTGTCCGTGACGAGAGAGCCGCCCACAGCGACGCGGGCGACAGCGTCGTAGGGGTACACGTTGGTGTAGTTGTAGGTGCCGGTCTGGTTGCCCCAGGTGTCGACGATGGCCTTCAGCACGCCGTTGCCCGACGAGCACTTGGCCTGGGTATCAGGCGCGGGCCACCAGCCCGGCGTGTAGGCGGAGTCGCTGACGGGGCCCGGGTACGACACGTTGAAGTAAAGGCCGTCGAGCGGTACCTCGGCGTTCTTGTAGCCCGTCTTGTTGGCCACGAGCGCCAGCACGTTGGCGCCGCAGTCCCAACGGCCGAGCGAGGGCAGGTCCCAGTTGGCCGACACGGTTGAGATCATGCTGTAGTGGGGTAGAAGGTGTCGTCGGTCGTACCGTGCAGCAATGGGTCGATGGCGCCGCCCAGCAGCACCGTGTACACGCGGTTGGGCGTCGGTAGTCTTCGTTCTCGTCGAAGCTCAGCACGATCAGCGTGTTCTTGGTGACATAATCGTTCTTGAGCAGCGGCTCCAGGAACGCGCGGGCCCACGAGGCGGCGAAGGTGATGTTGGTGTCGTGGCCGTCGTTGGTCATGTTGGGCGTCACGAAGCTCCACTGCGGCAGCTTCTGGCTGGTGATGTCGCTGGTCAGGTTGACGAAGCTCTTGATCTGCGCAGCCTTGGTGCTGTTGTCGGTGACGCTGGAGTACAGGACCAGTGGGTTGTGCTTGCGAACGTAGTCGTTGGCGAAGGTCTTCTGGTTGGAGAAATTGAAGCCGGGGAAGCCGGGGTAGGGGAGGTGCTCCTGGTAGCCGGCCCACGAGATGCCCTTGGTGTCGAGCAAATCAACCACGGTCGAGATGTTGGACGGGAACGAGATGAAGGCATCGTTGTCCATGCCGAACGTATCACCACCGATGACAGCCGCGTAGTTGGGCTCAGAGGGATGGGTGACTGCGCTCGCGAGTCAGCAGCCGCCCCTTAGTAGGTAGATGTATGTACTGTACATACCAGCAAAGTAGTTGGTGAGGAGAATGCCCTGGCTGGCAATCCATTGCATGTTGGGATCAGCAGCCGAGGCCTGCGGAGTCGGGCAGTCAGCCAGTCAGTCAGCCGTCGCTCGTCCTTTTTGTTTTTTTCTTTCTTTTTTTTTTTTTTATATAAAAAAACACAAACCGGGCAAACAAGGGAGAGGACTCACATTGTAGTCGGTGTTCTCCAGCCAGATCTGGATGATGCGGTCGAAGGCCTTACCAGGCACGTTCGACACGGGCGACTGCGGCGCCGTGGTCGCCTGGGCGGCGTAGATGGAGGACAGGTTCGGCTCCACCGTGCTGAAGGGCGGGCGCTTCGTGACCGGCGAGGGCTCCGTGGTGAGGCCAGCAAGAGCCCGCTGGCCACGCCGAGCACGACGCCCGCTCCGAGAAGAAGTTCTTCATACTGGACAGCAATTTGGCAACACGATACCAAGCAATAGAGGCAACTTCGAATGGATTGCTGTGCTCAACCCAGCGAGTTTGCAGGGCGGCCAGCCATCTTTTAAAGCCGGGCCGCTTTGTCGTGCAAGCTGCAGTTCGGCCCCTGCTGTGCTTTGTGTAAGCGGGCCACGAAGGTTGCATTGCCCGTGGCCGGGGGTGGGCAGACAAGCTTCGCACTAACGTCTTGGCCTGGGGGCCAATCAGGAACGTGACATTTAGCACCTGCTCCCGAGTTGAGCCTGCCGACGATCTTTCCTGCTGGAAAGCTCGGTGATAAGGGGAGCTGTTGGCTCGCAGCTACTTAGGCACTTTCCTCTCTCGGGATTCGCCCGCTGCACTACCCAAATAGGATAACACGAGCCAACATGAAAAAAAAATTCCAGCTGACGGAACTGCGCCTCCGGTGAACTGGTCCCACCTCGACGGGTCAGGCCAATCAATAATCAGGCGTTGAGACAGATAACACATGCGGTCGTTCCCCCATCGGAGAGAAAGCATCGAGTTCATGGTTTCCACTAACGTACATTATAAGCGAGTGGTGGGTATAAGCGAGTGGTGGGTCTCTTAGCGCGACACACCATCTTTCCACCCAACATCAATTTTCTCTACAACGCAATATGTCCCCTCCTTCAAAGGAAGCCAGGGTTATCTTAGTCCTTGAAGCTCTTCGAAATAACAAGCAATTAGGGCTTGAAGCCGTAGCTAAGCTCTATAACGTACCAGCTTCGACCCTCCGTAACCGACGCGCTGGTCGACCTGCACGACGCGACACTACGCCCAACTCGCGCCGGCTCACTGATTCTGAAGAGGAGGCTGTTGTTCAATATATCATTGAGCTATCTGCGCGAGCTTTTCCACCAAGATTGCGTGGTGTGGAAGATATGGCCAACCAACTGTTACGCGTGCGCGATGCGCCCCCAGTCGGCAAGCTCTGGGCCCATAACTTCGTCAAACGCCAGCTAGAGCTCCGTACGCGTTATGCGCGTAGATACGACTACTAGAGGGCTAAATGCGAGGATCCAAGGATTATTGGCCAGTTAGTTTATTGCCTGGCGCTATGCAACCCTAGGTCTTCTAGACACTATACAACCCTCGAGAAGCCGAGGCGTAGTCAACGCTCATCAAGACTTGCATTGCTAACCACCAAAATAGCTACCCAACTTCAATGTTGACTGCTATAGACCAGCTTGCCAAAGGTACGATAGCTATAATGCACCAGGTGGCTCTCCTTCAGGCAGAGGTCTCTTCGCTCCGCAAGACCAATGAGGCACTAAGCAAGCGCCGGCGTGCCAAGAAAACACGTGTGCGGCTTGGAGGGTCACTTACTGTGCAAGATGCAAAGGATCTACTGGATCAGAACGCCGTGGGTGGGGGGGAAGTGCAGGAAATGTAGCCGGATGGTGGTGGTGTTCAAGGGGGGCTCGTACGAAGATTCGGTGCTGTGGGGTGTGCGGCAAGCCTGGCCATAATGCGCGTACTTGCCAGGAGGTAGCAGAATCATCTGATTCATCTATTTCTGATGTAATTATAGTTGGTTCCTAGTGTTTTGTGTTGCAATTGAAGATAGTTGTTATAAGGTGGGAAAGACCCACCACTCGCTTATAATGTACGTTAGAGGTAGGCATCGTGCTTCTGTAGCGTTTCGCCAGAGCAGGATGAGCCCGGTTAATTCTGTTCGATAAATGCGTCCAGCTGCGATTTGCAAACTGAAACGACCCGAGATGCGCCCTTGGATAATCACAGGTAATCTCCCGGATAGGCGCCGTAAGGAGAGCTTGCTGATGAACGCTCTTCATGTTTAATGGAGGAGGAGTAAATTAGAAGCTTGGAAGAATCATAGCAGTGGAGTGGCATTTCGTGCCTAGACGCACATTAACGTATATGATAAACGAGTCGCGCATCTAACGTATATTATCAGTGTTGCAGGAGGCCTTTGACCTCCCACACTTCCAGATCGCTTGCCCTCCGCCTCACGTACGCCGACACCCCTGCCGGACACCACCCCACCTTCTCCGATCCGCACCGCCTTCCTGTCTTTCAACCACACCACCCGCTTTTATTTCAGGCAAAACGCGGGATTCAACCGCTTCCTCGACGAGGAATCGCCGGGCCTCGCGCTGGACCTGTTCCGCGCGATGCGCGCCAGGCGCGGCTTTCTCGCGTACCTGCCTGAGCCGCACTGCAGCTACTGCAAGATGAGGCCTACTAGGAGGAGCGACAAGGCCGACTACACGCACCTGGCGCCAAGACACTCCGCCTGACGGCGAGCTGCTCCACCTGTGCAGGCAAGCGGGACCTGGGGTCCGGGATGGCAAACTGGGCGGGCAAGAAGAACCCCGGCAGCGCTTAGGTGGTGTCTGTCGCAGCAATGTCGATGGCACCTGGGGTCGAGCGGCCGCATGCCGGGCCGGGTCAGATCGGGCAGAGCCTTGCGAATTGGGCTTATATTGTGTGGAGCGGGCACGACATCGCCGGTCGGGAGGAGCAGGACCCCGTCTGGTGAGGAGTGAGGTAGAAGGCCGTTTTTTGGGTACTGCAACCACTCACTCGCTGACCAGACCGACGCACTTGTCTTCCTAACGAGAAGACCTTGGTCGGAACGAAGGGGTTTCTGGTCCATTTACCACCTCATCCAACATACAAGAGTCAAGTTGACGGAGCCGTCGCCAACCCGTCGGCGATGTACACACAGTCCCACAGATGTGTACGGCTCCGCGGCCGCTCACCATTATCATGGCAGTACTCCAGAGCCAGCAGCGCCGCCGCCTACGCATATGACTGCCTTGCCGTTGCCACTGACGACCATGGCACCGGCCCATTTGACAACTGGGGTGTCGTTGCTAGTGCTCCTGCGAACCACTGTCTTGTAGTCCCTATCTGTCTTGGTATCGCGTTTCTTTTTGCAGCTTCCTCTTGTCTCCTTTCTTGTCTGACCTCGTCGATTCTCACCTTCCGTCTCTTTTGTTTTTCCCATGAGGTTCCCTCATGCTCCCGCTGCGGCTTTGGCTTTGCAGTCCGTGGAATAAGATAAATGGCCCTCAGGAACCGTTTATCCACATCCTAAACCACCGTGTTCAAGGTATACTCCAACCGAGTTGAAGGCGTCCCAGGGCCGGACGGGAGATTGCATAATGGACTCGGGTCGTAGGGAGCGAGCCTCGCCCTGCGGGAATCGACCCTCTCGTAACCCGGCTGCACCTTCTCGGAGGACCAGCAGTGCATCCCCTGAAGCACCCTGTAGTTGCACTTCGCCTTGCAGTCCGGGCGCTTCTGCTCTTCGATGACCTTTGCCACCGCTAGCAACAATAGAGATCCGCGTTTTTACCCAGATGGATACTTCTCCTCTAAGTCGAGCACGAGCAGCCACGGAGAATTCCAGGAGGAGCAGGAGCTAAGTCATTTTATATATTGCCTACCTCAGTAGCCCTGGGATTGCGGAGAGCTCTGTAAACCCGTCGAAGCTCACTGGACGAGCGGCTTGCCCCGCTTTCTTTGCACGCCATCAGTATGACTGCTAAAGGAGGGAAAGTAACTTTGCCTGTAGTCTTGGCGCCCTTCATTATGGCTTTTTATTGATGGCTCCGGATTTCGGGAATGAACTGTCAACCTGAGCCACTAAGTCTGATGCAAGCCAATATTTATTAGACTTATCTCAGCCGCACCCAATAGTGCACCCGGGACGGACTAGCCACAGCCTAGCGGGTGTGGGCTGAAACTCAACTGGCTTCGGGGGGGGCCTCCAGTGTACTGTTATTACCCCCAGTTCTGGGTTCCAATGACAGCCCAAAGAACCCTCCTCTACTCTGCTCTGCCTTTTTATCAACCTCGTTGAAACTTCGTCCAGGACCCTCCGACCTCTCTGTGTTTGTCTTCCGGACTATCGTCATCACATCCTGCTCCTGACATTGCCTTCCATATTACTTCCTGCCATGGAAATACATGCACATTCACCAGGTTCAGAAGACGGTTACTTTTGCAACAGCTGCAAAGAACTGATTCCACCAGCTCGTGCTCGGCTGCGATGTCTTACTTGTTGCGACTACAATTCCTGCGCCGACTGCCATGTCACAGAGGCATTTGCGAGCACCCACTTCGCAGAGCACAGATATGAAGTGTACAGGGGTGGGCGGAGGATTCTCTTGGGCGGGGAACCTGCATCTGCTGCCGAGGGATATGAAGGAGACACGCCACAGTCACCGACGTCAACGTCGAGGAACTACGGGACAGGGTCCATATCTGGCACAAGCATCCCTCAGCAACGAATCTCCCCAGAAACATACTGGGGAATGCTCATCACGCCGGCAAAGACCCCCTCGCCGATATTCTCTCGGCTCATTGCGGCAATGTTCGCCCACTTCGCCACCAAATCGTCTGACGAGCTCCAGCCCAGCGAGTTCTGCGCACTCATGGCTGCAGCAGGCTATTTCGATCGACTTTCCGCCCTTGCAGATATCGACGAATGACGCTGCGTCGCCCGCAGACCTGCACCAGCTCGACACGTGGCTGGCGAACTGGTACCGCTCATTTCCCCTCGACCACCGCATGGGGACGCGCGAGTTCCCCCCGCCACCTCCAGTCCAGCCGCACAACGGGCGCATCCGCCTCCGAGACCAGTTGGCGCAGGCCATAATGCACCCACCAGCCCCCGTGATCCCGAACGGTCTGCCGTTGCTCTCGCAGCGTGGATTGGAGCAGTACTTCATTTCCAAGGCCATGGAGGACCCGTCCAACTTGTCCGCTCGCGTCAACAATATCTTGCGTACGCTGCCGCCGCTGACGGACCGCGAGACCGGCTGCTCCTTCGAAACAGGGCCCATTCCGCGCGAGTGTTTCCCGTTGACGACCGATCCGGAAGTCATGCACAGGCGGATGCTAATGGAGCAGCAAGCTGCGGCAATGCGGGCGGAGCAGCAGGCGCGCGAGATCGCGTATGCAAAGCAGCGGATGGAGCAAAATCACATTGTCAACATGGCTAGGACACAAGCCTACATCAATGTACGGGGCGGGTGGGTGACCGATACTCATGGAAATAGGACTTACAAGCAAGGTTATTGAGAACGATCTCGTTGTGGCAATCAGCGGAAGCAGTTCCAAGTTCGACTGGTTGCTCAACTTGAACAACAGTCCCGCTCCCGTGCCCGATTTGATCGTAAGATCTAAATAGACCAGGATTTCCAGTTGCCGTTTCCCCCGGGAAGTTGGAGCACTCGGCTAGTCCCTTACAGGACCTTCAAACGACCAGCCGCTGCTTGTACACACCGGCTTTGCGGATTCGGCGAGGCTTCTGATGCCCAAGTTGGAGCACTACCTGCGAGTCCTGTTGATGGATACTACTGGTAGCCGGGTCCCCAACCAGAACATGTCTGCTATTTATACGGGCCATTCGGCCGGGGGGCGCGGTTGCCTCGATCCTGCATGCTCACTTCATGACATTCAAAGCCACGAAACGTACGCAATTCTTCCAAAAGCAGCCACTCAGTCAACATCAACCCAACTGCTAGATTAGGTAGGCTAACAATAGAACCCGTCCTGAGGATCAGACCCCTTCCTCACCCCGCAAAACACCCATCTCTCCTGCATCACCTTCGGCGAACCGCCGGCTTTTAGCAACCCTCTGCCCTTCCTCCTAACCCTCGGCCGCGATTGGGCTGCAACTGTCCATCGTCAGCGAATGCGATCCCCTGCCACGACTCTACATGGCCGTACGCCAAGGACCTGGCGCTCCTCTTGCACAAGGCGGGCACCGAGCCATTGGCGTTCGGCGTGCAGGGCTCACTTCAGAGGGCTGCCATGCCGCTTCTACTTCCTCCGTACTCGGCGTTTCGCCCCGGCCAAGTGATTTCCATGACCTGTGTTGAGCAGGAGGATGAGGACCGGGATGAGGATGAGGAGCGGTGTGATATGCGGCTGCTCTTGCTCCCCGCGCATGTCCTGGAGGGGCTGCTGTAGGCGAACCTGTTCGAGCACAAGATGAAGGACCGGTACGAGCCGTGGGCGCTACAGATTATGAAAGGGGAGTTCAATGGACGGATAGGGTGGGGATGCCGCGGGGCTGAAGGCGGGTGTTTATAGTGACGGTAGGATGTAAGCCTTAGTAAATGAGCGTGTCCCAAGTGGGCGTTGTGTTCGCTTTTAAGGATGGATTCTGTCAAGCAATGTCGGAGTCTTGGGCAGCCGGACCGCGGGTCTGCCCCGGTAAATGAGTTTATTTCCGGCATCATTCATGTTATCCTAGGACAAGCATCCTGTCAGCACTCCTTTCTTGCCCCCAATCGTTACTTGTCCTGCGCCTTCTTCGGCTCGCTCCCCGGAATCTCCTCGCCCGTCTCCTCGTCCAATATCTGTTTTGTTGAATATCGGATACTAAAGGTAGCCGATGCCACCCCTCCCTTGCAGCTAAAAAGAAAGCAGGCCCAGCAAGTGCTGCATACGCTTGAGTGGGGTAGAATCTATTCTGAACGCAGCAGATTGTCCCGCCCAATTTCATCACGTCACCTCCTCGCTAGGATCAAACTTATTGCTTCTTTAAGCTCTGCAGCAGACTCCTTCGACTCAAATCAGGTTGTTTTGTCGGTATCTGCAGATGACGTCCTGCTGTTCTTGGAGGACCATGGATTCTTCTACCAAGGAAACGCGGAAATCGGGGAGCTTGTTGGTCAATTGTTCCGCGAAGATCGGGCTAGGAGTGATGACGCTAAGCTCGAGCATTTCAAACCAGAGCTCTGCAAAGACCCAGTAAGGAGGACATAAAAGCCTCTTTGCGCATTGTTTCACCGTGTCAGCGTCTCGGGAAATCCTCGACCACTACCCGATCGAGACTCGTTTCCGGTTCCCCTGGGGAACGACAAAGGGTTACTACAAATGGGATGTGGGCCCGAGGCGGACATGGGCTATTCGTCCACAATCTGGGGCCCCCAAGTCGCGTTGGTGGTGCCGTGAGGCTCTCACAAAAGCAACGTCGTGTGGGGAGTTGTTGTCAAACGGCACTCTTCATGCGCCAGAAGATCTCATAAGAGACTACCCGAAGAGGAAGGTTAAAATAGAGGAAGGTGGCGTGTAAGATCATTTACCCTGTTTGCTATCTATTATCTCTGATGCATAGTACGCTCTCTTTGACCTTTTTGTCCTGACGCTGGGTCATGATCCATAAATGCCGTAAGTCTTCTCGAGCTTTCGGATATCAATCTCTGAGGTATCCGACAATCTACGCCAGAGGGAGTCTTCGCACCAGCGCGGCGCATTAGCAATGAAGAATCTCCCCATGCAGGAAGCTCGAGCCCATGAGCGGCTTATTCACTGTTGGTTTTTCCGACAACATAAACGCCTTGAAATTTGATGGGACACGCCTATATGCTGCTAGATCTTGGAAAGCATGACTCTCTAAACTAATTATGCAGTGCCGGCAGGCAGCTGTTTCCTGCTGGCAGCTTTTCCCTGCCTGTTCGACCGGAGATAACGGACAGGCTCGTGGACAAGGGAATCCATCTTGTTAGCGCCTTCCAGCTTGCAGGCTTCGGACATGCGTCACCTCCTATTGCCGCTTCCGGACCTCCGAAGAAGATCCTTAAACGCTCTGGTATCCCCCAGTTCGGTCTCCTTGGCCCGATTAAGGGACTTTTTGGCTGAATATCTTTCGCTCTCCGTCGCCTCCCTAGGACAGACAGCCGGATCGTTGTTGCCAAACAGCATCTCGCCATTGTCGTTCTCCGCCTCGATCCACGGACTCGGACAAAGTCCCGAATTAAAGGTGATATACCGAAATCTTGACAAACTAGCGCCCATGCTCTCTCGACGGTCGAAGGTGCTGCCGTATCTGTGATGCACAGAGCAAAATTCCTGGAGCTTGGGGAGACTTTCGCGGATGCGATCATACACCGTCTCCCATGAGCCCGAGAAGCCGAAGGTGTGGGCGCCGTCGAACCCGAATGAACCCTCGGGATATTTGTGCCAGTCGTGGCTCGGTATGTGCCATTCATCCCATTGGTAATTCAGGACGCGCAGATAGGAGACGATGAAGCATCTGTCCAGGCGGAGAGTCTCCAGAGATTTCTGGGCCAGGACCCAGTCGAACTGATCGTGGTGTCCGATGACGAACTCGCCCAAGGTCAAGGTCTTGAGATTGGGGAAGACGAGACCCTTCCCGTCAAAGTACGCTGGGATAACGCCCCAGCACTCCCTGAAGGTCAAGGTCAAGGATCTGAGCTGATGGGCCAGAGGAGGAAGGAGCTCCTTTTGAAGGTACGGCTTGTACGTCTGGCGCTCTATGCGGTCGAGGTCATGGTCCGGCCCGGGCTCGTTGTACTCGTGGGCAATCATCAAATGGAGCTCGTTGATATCCTTGATGACGTCCTTGTAAAGATCAGACGAGGTGAATTCTGGGATTGGGACATTTTGCAGATTCTTGAGTGTTAGAGAACGAATCATGCTGGTCCAATTATCTCTGTCGAGGGCGGCGCGTCGTTTCTGTATAGCCCCGAAAACCGTCTTGAGCGTCTGCAACCGGTGAGAAATCGACTCGGTTTTCTCATCGTCTTCCCACACACAGTATCCCTGGCTCCTAGGCATTTTTTGGCGAAGCAGATTTGCAGAGACTTGAGGCTGGGTAGTTTGACGATGCCGTTAACTGCGACGCCGAAATGGCCCGAATTGTCGTCGCCATCGTCCTCTGTTGCCCAGTCCTCTACATCGCTAGCATCGTCGTCTATCTCCAGCTCCTCGGGATGGCTGCAGATGATAACGTTCTGGGCAACCCGCTGGATCGTTTCGCTGTGAACCATGTGACTCCAGGTCATGTGTTTCCAGGACCATATTCCATCTTCTGGCCCAGCATCCAAGGTCAAGGTCCGGAACAGGTGTGCTGCGCGATGTTGTTCCATTGACGGCAGACAAGGCGGGCGTTGCGGAGATGCCCGTAGTGGATGGGCGACTCTGGGTCATCCTCGTACCGGTACTCGAAGAGCTGACCGAGGATAGACTCAAGACCTCTGGTGGGATGTCACTGATATCCATTGCGGAAGGTTTAGGACCAAGGGGTGAGTTGTAGCTTTGATCGTTAGCAGGCGCTGAGCAACTGAGAGCACCGAAGCGATGACCAACAGGCTAGTCGTTGGCGCCAAGACTAAGACCCTACTACGAGACTGATCACAAGGCGATGTTTGGATCACACCACGTGTATAGAACTGAGCGGGTACGCGTTTCCTACCGTTTTAACACTCAGATCGCGTCTTCAGCACGTGACCCAAGCTGCACTGAGTCAGCAATTTCAACCAAAAAAGAAGGTGAATTATTTAACGCCACATTATAAGCGAGTCGTGGGCTAAGCGAGTCGCGGCCTTTCCGCTACCTTATAACCGCTATCTTCAATTGCAACACAACAACACTAGGAACCAACTACAATTACATCAGAAATGGCTGAATCAGATAATTCTGCGGCCTCTTAAAAGTGCGCGCATTATGGCCAGGCTTGCCGCACACCCTATAGCACCGAACCTTCGTACGAGCCCCCCTGAACCACCACCATCTGGCTACATTTCTTATACTACTCTCACCGCCTACGACTTAGTCTAGTAGATCGTTTGCATCTTGCATATTAAGTGATTCTCCAAGCCGCACACGTGTTTTTTTTTAGCCTCCGGCGCTTGCTTAGTGCCTCATTGTCCTTATAGAGCGTAGAGACCTCTGCCTGTTTCAGGACCCGGTCGGCAGTGACAACCTATGTTTCGAACCTCCGGCCCGACCTGACTCCCCGAAGGCGCGCAGGCAGCGAGCCTGCAGCGGCCGATCCGAAGCCACGTACCCCGCATTCGGCCGCCCAATCGTTCTCAATCGGTCTACCGACTAATAGGCGGTGTAACGGGCTGAGCCCTGGGCAGGCCTCGGCCACCCCCGGCCAACCCCAACCCTCGCGCGCGCCCCTGCCCCTGAACGTCAACACCAACATCGCGGGCAGCGACCCCCATCGTGCCTGCCTCTTTCGGGTTGTTGCCTTCCTCTGGTCAGGCAGAGGCCACGTCAGCCATTTTGCCGCGTCTTTCCTCTTCTTCCTCGTTCTCTTCCTCTTCTCTTCTTCTTCTTCTTTTCTTCAAGATTGGATGTACTCGTAAGTCGTCATCAGATAGTTGAAATACACTCCTGAGACCGTTACAGGCGGTAGCCATGCACCTCGCACGCAACTCAGGGGCTATAGGGGCGCAAGCTGAGAGAGGGTATTAGAGGGACGATAGTAAGAGGGAGGAATATTGCACCGAGAGGAGGATAAAAGGAAGGGAATCGAGGAAGGTTTGGAAGAAGGCGAGTTCAATGCAATCCCATTGACACCCCTACCTTCACTTGACTACCAAACTGCGTGCAATCCCGTGTGCTTAGCTCGTACCCCTTCACTCTAACTTTATCCCATCGGAGCCCGGCCTGGCTCCCTGCGAGCCTGAAGGAGAGCCACTTGGTGTATTATAGCCATCGCACCCGTGGTAAGCTGGTCCACAGCAGCCAACATTGAAGTTGGGGAGCTATTTTGATGGTTGGCAATGCGAATCTTGATGAGCGTTGACTAAAATCGTCTTCTCGGGACTTTTATAGTGTCTGGAAGACCGAGGGTTGTATAGTGCCAGGCCGTAAACCACTCGCCAATGAGCCTTTGATCCTCGTGTAACGGGCTGAGCCCTGGGCAGGCCTCGGCCACCCTCGGCCAACCCTAACCCTCGTGCGTGCCCCTGCCCCTGAACGTCAACACCACACCGCGGGCAGCGACCTCCATCGTGCCTGCCTCTTTTGGGTTGCTGCCTTCTCTGCCCAGGCAGAAAGGCCACGTCATCAGATTGGGGATGACCTTCTTCTTCCTCTTCCTCTTTTCTCTTCTTCTTCTTTTTCCTTTTTTCTTCAAGATTGGATGTACTCGTAGAGTCGTCACCAAATAGTTGCAATACACTCTTGGGACCGTTACACCTCGCACTTAGCACTCTAGTAGTCATACCTACACGATAACGCGTACAGAGCTCTGGCTAGCGTTTTGACGAAGTTATAGGCTCAGAGCTTGCCGACAGGGAGTGCATCGCGCGCCCGTAGCAGTTAGTTGGCCATATCTTCCACACTACGCAATCTTAGTGGAAAAGATCGCACAGATAGCTCAATGATATATTGAACAACAGCCTTCTCTTCAGAATTAGTGAGCCGGCGCGAGTTAGGCGTAGTGTCGCGTCGTGCAGTGTAATGGTCTCAGAAGTGTATTTCAATCAACTGATGACGACTCTACGAGTACACCCAATCTTGGAGAAAAAAAGAGGAAGAAGGAGAAGAAGGAGAAGAACATAGCAAAATGGATGACGTGGCCTTTGCCTGACCAGAGGGACGCAACAACCCGAAACGGGCAGGCACAATGCGAAAAGGGGCAGGCCCGATGAGAGTCGCTGCCCTGAGAGTTGGTGGTGTTTTCAGGGGCGAGGGCACTCGATGAGGGTTAGGGTTGGTCGAGGGTTGCCGAGGCCCTGCAGCAGCCCCTTACATGCAGGTCGACAGAGTTGAAGCTGGTACGTTATAGAGCTTAGCTACGGCTTCAAGCCTTAGTTGCTTGTCTTTTCGAAGAGCTTCAAGGGCTAAGTGTCAGAGACCCTACCCTAGGCCCTTAGAGGGTCATGGTAGGAGTGAGGGATGGAAGGAAGCGTAGGAGCAATAAGGGAGCAACAAGGTAGGGGGCGGAAAGGTGTAACATTGAACTCTGAACCTGGAATCCGGGTCCACTATATACCCGGCATTCGGCTCACGTGACTAGCGAACCCTAACCCTAGTGCGTCCTCGGCCTGACACCTTTGCCGCCTAAGCTGAAAAGCAGTTTCTGGCTCCGTAAAACAAGAAGATGCCCGTGCTACGCTGGGCCGACCCAAAAGAGTGGAAGTACTGATTTTCAAGGGGCTCCAACCGGCCGAGTTGAGCTCCTAGGCTACAGGAGCCATTGTTGGAGGCAGAGACGACCTGCCCAATCTGGAGCATGAATTCGAAGGCGCCAGGTCCACCAGGACTTAAACTTCACTCTAAAAAGCAGCTTTTGGAGTGCAAGCTAATTAATTAACCGACCGCTCAAGCCGAAAAGCCGTTTCTGGTTCATGGAGCCATGCGCCCGCTCACTGGTTCCAAAATGATTGGCTCGAGACGACTCGCACCACTTGTGCTCCCATGCAGACAGATGGCTTCTCCTTGCACGCTTCCGTTGGTTCATTTGTGAGATATTAGCACATCAAGTCGTCACTCTGCTTCGGGGCCTTCATTGAACGTAAAGCGCCCGCTTAATTTCAGGGCAGTAGGGAGGGGCGTATTTTCGGCGGCACCTATTTTTGGTGGTTCCTATTTTTGGAAAAACCAGTGGAGGTGGGGTGCGCCTATTTCCTGGCAAAAATTGAGGGGGCTGTAGGGGATTCTATTGGGGGTTGTCGCTGCTAAAGCACAGCTGTGGGCGACCTCTGATTCAAGACGATGGGCGTGCTGAACAACACGCCACGGTGGACAGACTCAGGTCTGGACATTGTGTACCTGAAGTAGTCACTATGGGCGCTCAGGGCGCTGCAGCTTTTCCAAAGCATCCTGGCCGCGTCGCTGACTAAGATCGACGTGACAAGACTCTCTGGGGCTGGCGACGAAGGTGGTGAAGAGCCATCCCTATGGGAGCTAATTCCGGCCGCCTAGCTCAAGCACCTGCCAGCCACATGGCGCCCGTTGTTAGGGTCTGCGGCATGTTGTTGGAATTGGCGCTACTTCTCCTACCGAAGATCTTAAGCTGAGAAAGAAAGGAGAGAAAAAAAATCCCACCAGACAACGATGCCCACGATACAGAAAACATCGTGCTACAAATCGCAGAAATAGAACCCTTGTCTAGACCTAGGGATTATATTTATAGAACCCTTTCTAGGAACCATTTCTGAACTCCGGAATCCCGCTTTTGGGACGGAAGTTTGCTTCTAGATCCAGGAAGCCGTTTCTACATCCCCTTTCTGGGATCCTTGCTCGGGTCTTCTCGATCCAGAAGTGGCATTCTAAAGTCCAGAAATGGCGGTTGATTCAAGCTGGACGGAACCCCCCGCATGTCAACCCCTTTTCCCCCTAGCCTCTGCGAGGTGGAGAGGGCGGAACATAGCTACAGCAACCGATTGAAAACTTCTTTGTCAATATGAAGCTCTTTTAGAAAAGCCAGTTGCACTTATTCTGACCCTGGAGCCAAAAGTGAGCGTCCATGATTTAGTCCAGTTCCTCTGCGTCCCTGGAGCTAGAAACTGCCCCCAGCAGGGATCCCAAAACCGTGATTCAGAAACCTGTTTCCTGGATCCAGCAAACCCAGAACGCGTTCCTGGAGCTAGAAACTGCCCCCAGCAAGGATCCCAAAACCGTGATTCAGAAACCCGTTTCCTGGATCCAGCAAACCAGAACGTGTTCCAAAAACGGGATGCAAAAAAGGCTTCCTAGATCTAGGAACGCCAGATAAAAAGTCAGAGATAAAAATCCGATTTGAACCCTCTATCGTTGTCGCCAGATTAAAAGCCAGGTGTAAAAATCCGATTTGAACCTCTATCGTTTACGTAGTATAAGAATTAGCAACTTTTCTCGAATTTTTCTCTTCATTATCTCTGTCTTAGTTGACAATATCTCAACATCTTCCTCTGCTCGTGCTTCAATCGCAAGGCAATATACTATCGGCTACTGCTTTGCTCTAGTCATGAGTTTCTCGAAGCTACCACTTGGGCAAAAGCCTAACAATTTCGAGCCTGCTCCAGGATCTTCGAGGACAGAGATGCCCAAGAACGCCCCAGTACCATCCAGTTTCAAAGGGACAGAGTATGTCCACAAACCGCTTCAGAAGACTCACAAAGAGGCTTCCAAGGAGCCCCGAGTCTTCCCGCTGAATCAAGTTTATCCGGACCCTCGCGATCCTACCGAGACCATCGAAAAGAATGTAGAGTAAGTAAGTGATCTCCGCAACCTTCATCAGATGTCTGATAGGAACTAGCATCATCGTTTTGCACGGCTTGGCTGCTCGATCGTCGGAGACGTTCATCGCATATAAAGTAGACGGTGAAAGTGATTCAAGAC
This sequence comes from Achaetomiella virescens, assembly GCA_031001845.1. Classification (NCBI taxonomy): domain Eukaryota; kingdom Fungi; phylum Ascomycota; class Sordariomycetes; order Sordariales; family Chaetomiaceae; genus Achaetomiella; species Achaetomiella virescens. Next base: position 26,617 of record JARNGD010000150.1, read on the forward strand.
ATGTAAATTGGTGACCGATAGCGACATGCTACCTGCCGTCATGCCTGATGCACGCATACTCACGTATGACTGGAACGCCGACTATGATAAGTCTGCTTCTAGCGACATATTCTCTGGACATGCTCTGACTCTACTTGACCGAGTTCATGTGAAGAAAAAAAATGGTAAAGAATTACCCCCAAGAACACTAATATACGACTGTAGGATACTCCAGAAACTAATACATAAGTAGGGGAGGTTGCAACGTCCGATCATCTTCGTTGCTTCATGTTTTGGTGGTTTGCTACTAGCCAAGGTTCGCCTGTTTTCATCTTCGTCGAGTCGCCTCTCCTGTAATTAATATGACGATCTATGCCATACGCTAACTCAAAGCTTCCAAGGCGCTCGTACGAGCTACTGCCTGACATTTGCCCCGGGGAGACAGATATTTTGAGATTCTTCGTTACACCGTCGGTGCTGCGTTCCTGGGTACACCCTTTCGGGGTAGCTGGTCCACACGGATATACGGCCGCTCAACTGCGCATTGCGGTCGCTATGAGCGCAAGCGCCGAGGAAGGCATCGAATATTCTCAAGAAATCGTCCAATACTTGTGCAAGGGAACTATAGACAAGCCTAGCCCGTTGGATGAGCTGGTTGAGACATTCGTCGGACTGATCCAATCTAGCGCCTTTAGGTTTCCGGTTTCATGTTTCTACGAGACTCGTCACACCAACTTCTCTGCTATCCTGCGTAAGCTTCCTCTAGGCTTCGCCCAGACTGAAGTCGATAAAAGTGGTCATGGAATTGTATGTTTTACTTGCATCAGTCTCTACAGAATTCATTTGCTGACATGTAAAGGTTGTTGCAAAACATTCTGCCTGCCTTCCCGGAACAGACTGGGCTGCGATGGATTGTAGGCATAACATGCTCCACAAATTCAACTCCCCCGACAATGATGGCTTTCAGCGATTGACGGACAGACTCATGGAATACGCAGAGAATGCTCACGAGACTGATGAAGAAAGATGGGATCTAAATTTCTCTCGTGGCATTCGCATTTCTTTCTGACATCGGAGCACGGAGTAGATTAGCAGGAATTCTGACCCAGATTGACTGACCTGCTTCTGGCTCGGAAGGGTTGAGCGATCTAGTGAGAGTATTCATAATGCTGAAGTGTTGAGAAACGAAGATGTCCCAGTTGAAGCTGGAGATGGGATGAGCCAGGAAAGTCACTGGAATAGGGCTGCTCAGTCCCGAGCTGTGTCCTTGGTACTGTAGTAACTCTTGCAGTAAGCTTTTAGCTCTGGGAAGGCCATGCGGAAAGTGCGTTAATTAGAACAAAGGAAAAGTCTAACAAATGGTAGCTAAATCTAGGATTGGGCGGTGAGACCCCTGATTCGGTGGTCGCGTAGTGGATCCTGGGCGCGGAGTGCCATATCCTCCAGACAGCTGCCGGAATGCCCTGCCAGTTGCCAGGTCCTGGCACCCCGTGCGTGCAACAGTAACAGTAGCCGCTTGGGTACGAAGAACCATCAGGCTTTTTTTAGCGGTTAGGCGCTCAAAATTTAAGCGCCCGGCATCGAGGACCCACACTCCTGGATCGCCTCGCCCATGACGACCAAACACCTAGGCTGCACTGAGGCCGCCCCTGCCGTGACCAGCCCAATGGCTGCAATGACAGCTCAAAGGTCTGATTGAATCTGCGACGATATTGGTCACAGATCCACTAATATTAGCATATCGCCCAGTTTCCACCAATGCCGTGAGTATCGCCCATTGGATTGCCTGGTGTTGGAACAGCGGCTTGGAGTGCTGATGCCCAACGTTGCCAGAATAGAGGCAATTTGCCCGGTTCAACACGTTCAATCAACAAACACTTGAAGAAGTTGCCAATCGCCTGCCACGTCGTCGTCTTCCTCGAGGATGCCGTCGTGAGATTCCATCGTGCGCTTCTAACACCTGGCTTCATAAAATTGACTGGAATCACGCCAAGGCTCACTCCCAGGGTCTCTCGCCATCATCATCATCAGAAGAACATCTTTTCAATTCTCGCAGATCTTGGAAGACACTGTCCTGTGACATCAACCTCCAGTCACATGGTTATCTCTCAATCCCGTGTCAACAGTAACCTCTACGGCCAAAAATGGCGTGTCATCCAACTGGTTTATACAGTTCGATAACCCACAAACATATACGGCTCCTGCGCGTCAATGCAGAGACACTGGCTCCCGACGCTGGGAGCCTTGAGGTGGTAGCACTCAACCTCGCACCTCCGTACTACGCTCTAAGCCACTCCTGGGGGATTGAAGCTCCAAATATAAAACAGTTTACGGATCGACGGTCACCGGTTACTTGTATGTCCCGAATTAGCCGCTGGCATTCGACGACTTCAAGAGTTGGTTGCCGAGGGACTGGAGACGGATCCACCCATCAAGTACATCTGGATCGGCAAAATCTGCATCAATCAAGCTGACAGCTCGGAGCGTTCATCGCAAGTGCGCCTCATGGGCAAGATTTATTCGCAAGCGATCAGAACGCTTATTTGGCTGGGACCGGAACTGAGCTCGTGTTCCGCGGCCTGGAAATTGGTCGACCGTATTTACAATATCTTCAAAATTCGGCACCCAACTGCAAAGACGTCGAACGATATATCTGCGAAAATGTATTCCGACACACAGCACACTTCTTTAGGGCTGCCAGATTGGAACGATGACCAGTGGTTATGCCTAAGAGAGCTGATGGGGCTGAGATGGTTTCAAAGGATTTGGGTCATCCAAGAAGTGGTTTTGTCACCGCAAGATCCAATTATCCTTCATGGAAGAATCTCCTATCCGTGGCATCGCCTGGGATGGGTTGCGGCCTGGATGCGCCGCCGAAACGGTTATACACGACTCACCGAGATTCCTGAAGGGTTCCAGAATGTGAATACAATGTTCAGCGTGCGCCGAGCAGAGAGCAGATGGCCACTAGACGCATTGATGTCCATCTCGCAGATCAAGTTTCGCGCTACAGACCAAAGAGACAAGATCTACGGCTTACTTGGGCTAGCGGCTAAGTGTGAGGATCCTTCAAAACTTCCCGATTCGTTGCGTCCCGGCTATGGCAGCGATGTAACGGAGGTCTACTGCAAAGTCGCCCGATTCCTTCTCAAGCGAAAACCGTTCACTAGCCATATTAACACGCGCGCACGGAACGAGCGGGAGTTTATCCAGAAAGCTGCGACAACACAACTTGAATCTACCTTCCTGGGTTCCTGATCTGAGCGACTTCCTTGTCTTTAATAGGGGAATTCGGACAAGTCTCTCTTGGATCCATTATTCCGACCCTACCAGACCAGCACAGCTTGGGTTCCCCAGACAATATTCTGCGTCAGCCGGACTTGAACTGGAGCTCCACGAGGTGGCAGACAGTTCAACACTTCGAGTCAGCGGCATGATATTGAACGAAGTTGTCAGAGTACTGCCCTTCAACGCCGACAACTGGTCCAAGGAATATTCCGGCAAAGCTTTTGCGTCACAGATGGCACGAGTACTAGAAGCAGCGATGCCGCTATTGAAGGAGAAGAAAATAGCAAGTTGGGCAAGTGACTTTGTCAAGGTCACTTCAGCCGAACAGCACCACCTTGTGGAAGAACTTGGGAGCAAGGTTTTAAAGACGGCCTGTCATTTTTGCATAACCTCTTATTACATGATGAGGCTCAGATGTCATCCTTTTGTGCTCAATCCGGCACCGAGAAGGACTTGGATCTACTTTACAATCTGTCAAATGGCGGGATGCCCGAGGAATACGCAGTGTTGGCACGCAACTTTTGCTTCAACAGATCTTTCATGATAACTTCCGGAGGGGAGATGGGCATTGGACCGTCAGACACGCGCGTAGGCGACGCTGTTTGCATAATCCCAGGTGGAGATGTGCCCTATGTCATGACAGCAAGGACCGAGTTGGGCTTTCGTGGGAGAATCATACGTGGCAGGACTGATGAACGGCGAGGCTATTCGAGCATGTCTGCATTGTCTTCAGATTCTAGACTTTCGATAGTTCTAAACACTAAGGTTCTAGCTGCCAGTGACACTGTCAGCAGCGCGACAAGATGTGGTATGAGCACTGGATTAGTGTCTGCGATGGGAAATTCGACTACTCCCGGGCGCTAGCCAGGGACGACCTAAGACGACAATAAACCATCAGGTATACCCTACGTTCTGGGTGACCAGAAGGTCGTTAACGCTCCGGCTTTACCTTTGTTCCGTTTAAGAAATGAGTCCCTCCGCCTCTCCGTCGGCCCTGTTGCTAGGGTTAGCTACATGATTGCGTCGGTATGGGACGAATAACGATTAGCGATGCTTCGTGAGCTCTTCGGCATGAATTGACAATATCGCGACCACTGGTACCTGAGAGTGATCTGCGCCTTTCTGTTGAGGCCGCTGAAAGTCGCCACAGGCGCCAGCCAAATTCGGCGGTTAGAACAGCGAGTCCTCCACTTATTGCGTAAAGAGAATAAAGAAAAAAGATAGAGATGCGTGGGTCCGATTTCCTGTCATTCGCTTCTCTGTCTCATTCACTTATCAACCACGTTACTTATGATGGTGGCAGAGGTGGGTTATGTAAGGCGGTCCATCAAAATGTGAAGTTGGGGAGAAAGAAGTCTGGAAGTTCGAGCCCGGTGCAGGGCACCTGTTCTCATGGTGCGGATCAGGCGAGGGCCGTTACCGAAAGGTACCATCAACAACCCGGAGAAGACTTGTGCTCTGCCTGGTGTCTGGGTGGAATAAAATGCTACGGATTGCAGGGGTTCAGTGGCGAGCGTGGGGGTTGAACACTTGAACTACATGGGGTCTCTTACCGTTGTTCTGCGAAAGCGGTAGTGATTGGACCGAGGGGAGATTTTCATCATGTTACCCCTCCCGTTATTCCCTTCTCGGACGTGAAATCGCTCTCCTCATGCGATAATTACCGACCAAGTACTCCAGCCGATTCACTCCTCACCAGCAACAGAAAGAAACAAGACCAACCTAGCCTGTACCCTGTAGAGATCCACATCTAATATGGTCGACAAGCCGAAATCGCCGTCCAAGTCGCCATCTCCTCCGGCCGCTGAGAGCAGCGCTGCGCCGGTCTCAGACCCGCTCCAGCTGCAGGAGGCCGAGGCAGCTCACGATGCAGGCTCCTCTGATCTCGGCTCCATCTTTGAAGGGTGAGCGCTCACCCCCACCAGTTCACTCACTCCGCCAATGATGACCTACTGACAGGTGTTGTAGAGAGAGCAACGTGAGTTCAACCGCCTCCATCAACTCTACAATCCTGGAGTACCGCAGGTTGCACGGGCGGACATACCAAAACTTCAAGGGTGCAGAGTACTGGTATGGACCACAGCCGCGTCGTTTCCCTTAGCTGCCGCTAACATGTGTCCCAGGGGACCAAATGACGACCGACAAAATGAGGGATTGGATATCGCGTAATTAACTCCTTCTCCATCCATGCCAAGCACTCAGTGCATATAGAGCTAACACGCCTGCAAATACAGCCACCACATGATGTATGTCGCCTTTGAAAACAAGCTGCATCTCGCCCCTCGAGAACCCGCAAAAGGTGCTTGACCTGGGGACTGGGACGGGCATTTGGGCAATGTAAGCGGATTCTCGACTCGAAGCTTGGAGTGGAGCACTAAACAGCATACACTGCTTCTTAAAAACAGCGACTTTGCCGACGAAAATCCCTCCGCCGAGGTAATCGGCACCGACCTCTCGCCCATCCAACCGCTCTGGGTGCCGCCTAACTGCAAGTTCGAGCTGGACAACTGTGAGCACCCCTGGACGTACCCTGACGATACCTTCGACTACATCCACATCCGCGGGCTGGTCGGCTGCGTCCGGGACTGGGAGCAACTCTACCGCGAGTGCCTGCGCTGCCTCAAGCCAGGCGGCTGGCTCGAGCAGCAGGAGTTTGCCCTGCCCATCGCCGGCAACGACGCCCCGCTCCCCGACGACTGTGTGTGGCACGACTGGGGCGCCGTCTTCCGCGAGGCCGGCCGCAAGATGGGGCGTTCCTTTGAGGTGACGGACCACTGGGAGGACTGGCTGCGCAACGCCGGTTTTACGGGAACCTTGCACACCGACTCCGTCAGGCTGCCCATCGGTGGATGGCCGGCTGACCGTCGGTGGAGGGAGGTCGGCCTGTTCAACAGGCTGAGTCTCGAGCAGGGCCTTGAGGGGTTTGCCACGTACATTTGCACCCAGGTCCTTGGGTGGCGGCCGGAGGAGGTCACGGTGTTGCTGGCAAAGGTGCGCCAGGCCATCAAGGACCCGTCGTATCACGCTTATTATCCCCTGTAAGTGATTCGCTTTTACCTCCGGTAAATGGTTCTAGCAGTTTGATCAGGCCTAACGAACTTGACAGCAAAACTGTGTATACGCAGAAGCCGCTTGCTCCTCAGTAGATAGGCAGTTGTGGGTGCGGAGGACGAGCCGCTGGCGTCTCATTACACCTACTAGTAAATTATACTACGAGGAGCACTCTAAACGGTCATTATATTGCTTTCCTACTGCCATGGCTAGGGTTAATACTGCATGGCATCCTACACAAAGTGTCTAGGTAAAGTTTGTAATTACTACTAGTACCAGGATGAGAGCCAAGAGCCATCGGCGACCAGGTGCCGGCGTCGGGCCACATTGGGAGCGATATGAACTGTGGATAACCATGAGTTAGCAAGCCATGCGTCGTATCTCTAGGTGCACTCACTTCACATTCGAGCAAGTATAACCAGGACCGCAGGCCGTCGGCCCCGTGTACGTTGACCCCCATTTTGCCTGTTCAGCGTAGCCGTGGCCTGATCCGCCGAGCTGGTGGTCGCCGGCGCAACATCCACAAGCACCGCGGGGAAAGGGAACTTGTAGGCCGGGTCACAGGTGCCCCCGGGAGTGTAGAAGTCCCCCGCAACTGACTTGAACGTGCCGAGCTGGCGCGTGATTTGCGTCAGATTGGGGTTGTTGTTGGTGAACGTCTCCAGACCGCCGGGGTAGATGATGTCGAGGAGCACGGCCCTGCCGGCCTCTGCAAAGTTCTCTGTGTAGGAACCTGCGCCATACGCGGAGACTGCGAAGTCGTCGGCGTTAGCAGCTGTTTGCCAGGCAGAGGTGCTGGAGAAGGCGCTGCCGGAGCCCGGGTGCGGCGCGTCGGGCGAGACCAGGTTGGAGTCGGCGCCATGGCCCATCTCGTGAACGAGCGAGGTGGCGAAATAAGCGCCGCTACGGCCGATGATAATGCCGTCTGCTGCAAATGTGGCCATGTACCCATTGTACAGCGTGTTGTCTGAGTCGAGGTCGCCATAGACGAGGTACATTCTGACGGCACAAGCATTTGTCAGTGGCTACAAATGGGAGGAGGTCGAGCCTGAGGACTGGGTAGGTAAGAGCCTTGAAAGAAACGTACGAGATGGATTGTCGCAGCTTTGCGGGATGCGGCTGATTTCCTACAAATTTGGCTTAGAGACGTGCTGGACAGAGCCGAGGGGACCAATTTGGTACTCACCGTGGCAATCCGGGTAACATTCTTGGGAGCCGTGGGGTGCCAGCAGACCACAGACGGCGAGAAGGTGCAGTCGTCGAAGGTCACATTGTATATGATGAACTCGGTGGGATTCCAGTGGTCTGCGGTGACCCCCCAGTAGTAACACCGCTCGGGCATCTTGCCGTTGTTCCACTTAGAAATCGTGAAGGAATGCGGAAGGAGATACTCATTGAAAGCCCGGTCGCCGTCCGAGTCCTCGAGGGAGAACTCGAGCGTGGGCACCAAATACTTTCCGCCGCAGATGCAGTTCTTGTTCTCCGCTGGGTTGCAGAACGGGTACGGATCGCTGGAAACCGCATCTCTCGGCCGAAGCTGGTAGCCCAAAGACCCGGAGCTGCCGCAAAGGTCAGGAGTAACGCTTTGAATATGTCCATCGCAGCCTCGAAGACTCAAGGATACCACCCTGGTTTGATTCTGGTTACTGGTCGTTCCTCCTGCGATTCCAAAGGGCAAACTTTAAGTGTGGCTTCAAGGTTTGATGCAGAGGTTAGCTGCACCCCGGGAACGTCGTGGTCGACAGCGCGCTTCCCGCGACCCCTGTCGGTGGGATTTAACCCCTGATGCCCACACTGCCAAGGCCCAGATTCGATTGGGCTGCTGCGGCCGTTCCTCCTGGTATTATCACTCATCACAACGGTTCCCGGGAATATGGCACTCTCGCGTGCATGGCTCCGGCTCACCCGCCAATGAGGTTGAGCTGGGTGAGCCGGGTGAGCCGATGCCGGCGCTCCCGCGCTGGGTATCGACACCGCGCCCACTTCCAGCCACGGTGGTGAAGACTCGGCGCTGAAACGGGACCTGCCTTTCGCCTGCCTCGAGTACCAACAGCAGCAGGTGCACGAAAAACGGCGAGAAGACGGTACAACAGACGGCCGGGGTTTCTTCTAATGGGGACTTAGCCAGCCGCCTCGTCTCGGCACGCACCTGCGACGAGGCGGTCGGGTGCGTGGCGGAGGGCATCGAGTGCAAGGTGATGGATATTCTCATGCTGGGCGGGGAGCTGTCGATCTTTGATAAGTATCATGCAGAGCCCGAGCGTGAGGGAGTTGGCTGGGGTGGTGGCGGTGAATAGCCGGTTTGTTGAGGCAGGGTTTGGACCTTTAGTACACGTGTAGGAGAGGAGGTCCTGCCGAGTATGTGTTGGCTTGTAGGCTTTTTTGGGCGGGAGTTCTCATCGGTAGTCAGCTCGGGAAGGTGGTGGCTTTCTTTTGGCGTGTTGTCATTGGATTACTGTCCTGTACGCCTTGTGTGTTCTGACGTCCTGGTCGAGCACCGAAGTTTGCGTGGGCGTTGCTGGGGGTTTCGGATGATTGGATCTGGAGCTTACAGTTTTCACGAGTGGTGGGTGCACTAATGTCAGTGTGAGTACTTTTGTCTCTTGATGACTGCAAACCTGGCTGGATCTGAGGAGTTCATGTTACAAGGTGCCCTACAAAGGATCTTTGTTCCCTACCACTACATATATTCCAGCCGGCCCACCACTGCTTTTTCCTTCACTTCTACAACAGAACACACAGAATACCATCACCAGTTCTGCCTTGCTTGCCTGCTTCCTGTTACAGTTCATGCATGCATGAAGCGGTGGGGTCTACCGTACAATGCTTTGAACTTCGCATCTTGTTGAGGGGGTCTTGATAAACTCTGCCTAGAGGATGGCGCCAACCGGCGCCTATGCGTCCGCGGATCCCGATCGTAATTGTGGGGTTGGGATATGACGGGCCAGTGAGGAGAAGCCGAGGGATGTGGGCAAGAACAGGGGTAGGGATCGTGGCTTTTGAAGCTCCTTTTCCAAGGCCATGTTGTTACTTGAATACCCCTGTTTGGTGTTGCCTGGCCACGTTCACCTTTCGCATTCAAGTTCTGTGATGTGAAGGGGCTGGTTGGAAGGTCCTCTAGAACGAGCCGCAGAGTGTTCACAATCACAAGTATGGAGACCCTGATGCCGGCACGTTTACTTCCTTGGCTGTGTCCTATATCAGACAGTCACAGTTGCACGACTTCCATTGGCCGTTGTTGTATCGGGATCTTATCTCGGTATCATGTTCTCGGGCTGCAGAGGAGAAAAGGGAAGTGATACACAGGCTTCGCTTAGGAGTGGAAGAGTGGTGTGCTGTTGTGCGACAGTGTGGACACGAGGCGTTTTTGGCGCACGGTTAATTCGGATTTAGTTGCCCAGACCACAATGTGGGATGTAATCCATGTAACACTGTAGGAAATCAATATCGGGTCGGATGAGAGGCAGTAATTGGGGAGGACTGGGGTTCAGGGGAGTCCTCACAAGACGATGGATGAAGGAGATCAGGGGTTCGTCGGCCGTGCTGCAGCCCGCAAGAGAGTGCCAGGCTGTGCAACTGCGGGAACTGTACGTACAGGAGACGCTTAAAGCCGGTGTAAGTTAGGCTTGTTACAGCTATACAGGTCGCCCTGGCCACCAGACCAGTCCTCCAGCCATGTCCGGATCCTTCTTTTCCTTTCTTTGTCCTACATTTCTCAGCATCACTCGTCCATCCGGCCGTAACCCAGGCCCTGGGCTCGAATGATGTGAGGGATCGCTGCCTTCACACTGTGGACCGGCTGACCGGGGCCCGGAGTAAGTCCCGGAGCCACCCGGTCAAGAAAAAACCAACGCCCCTAGGAGCTCAGACCACCGAATCTATCTCACATGGGCCGGCATCTCTCCCGGATACGTGTAACTAGGGCAGGTCGTAACGAGTGCAAGAAGCAGCAGCCGGAAGTGCGCCGAGGGCAGGTGAACACCTCGCGAGGGACCTAAACTACTACTTGAACATGCAAATCTGCCTGTTTTGCCAACTCAATGTAGACGGAAGGACAAAATAAATCGACCACCTTACTCCACTCTTTCCGATTGAAGTCCATTTTCATGGCCCAAGTGTCGCCGGAGAACAAGGCTGGGCGCAAGAGGGCCGAAGCCGATGACACAACGCAGAAGCCCCAGAAACGCAGCAAAGTATCGCCCAGACATGAGAAGGAGCAAAATGAGATTGCCCTCATCACGCCCTCTTCACCACTGTCAGCAGATGGGTCGGCGGTTGGCGACCACCTCGCCGGCTTGTTGTACTCTCCGCAGGTGACTGCCAAAATCTGGGCCGTCGCCCAACGGAGCTTCTCTTCGGTATGCGAGCACCCGATGAAAATACACCTATCTCTATCCCACTCACACACGAACTTCCGGCAGACGATCCCTCCCACTCTATTTCCCGAATATACCAGGCCGGGCGGGACCACGTATGTCTATCGCGAACGGGAGTTCTGGACGAGCGGCTTCTTCCCGGGGAGTCTCTATCTCCTCCTCGAACGGCAACGATGATACGGACACCGGATCGAGCAGCTGACGGGGAGCGCTATCCGGTCAACAGCCGCAGCGTCTTCAATTGGAGTTCATGTGCAAGTGGTGGACCGAGACGCTCCACGACAATGCGAAGCTCACGAATTTGCACGATCTGGGCTTCAGGATCTGTCCTTGGAGTATCCCTGCATGGGAGCTGCTTCACGATGAAAGGGCATATCAGACCACCATCACCGCCGCCAAATCTCTTCTCAGCCGCTTTGACAGTAGGGCCAACTGTCTCAGGTCGTGGGACTCTTGCGTGACAAAGCGATATTCGTTCCAGAAGCCGGAGGACGGTTTTCTTGTTATCATCGTAAGACTGTTTCTCTCCTTCCTCTTCATCCATGCACTTGCCTTTATATGTCGAGAAAAGCTTAGTGCTGATAGGTTCACTGCCTTGTTTTACCAGGACAATCTCATGAACCTCGACCTGCTCTTCTGGGCAGCTTCGCAGCTCGGCGACAAAGCCATGTACCATGCGGCTGTGGCGCACGCTGAGACCTCCCGAAAGCACCACGTGCGTCCGGACTTCTCGACATGCCACGTAGTCGTCCTGGAACCCAACAGCAACAAGCTCAGGTGCCGCATCACTAACCAGGGCTACTCGGACGGCTCCTCGTGGACGCGGCGCCAGGCGTGGGCCATTGTCGGCTTCGCGCAGACTTACCATTGGACCCGCGACGTCTCGTTCCTGGACACGGCTGCCTCGTGCGCCGACTACTTCCTCTCGGAGCTCCCGGCTTCCAAGATCCCGCCCTGGGACTTCAAGGCGCCCAGGAACGAGCCGCAGCCGACCGACACGAGCGCCGCTTGCATCGCCGCCTACGGCATGCTTCTCATCCACGAAGCTGTGACGGCCCTCGGCCGTCGCGAATCCTGCACCAAATACCTCGACCACGCTCTCGACATTGTCCGCGCCGTGGCCAAGACTCACATGACCGGGAACGTCACCTTCCGCCATCATCCGAAGCGCAGCATCGAGACCGCTGAGTGTGGTGTAGTGAACGAAGCCTCCAGCCTCGACATCGACATGGGCGGGGAGTGCGAGACGATTCTCGGCGGGGCTACTATCAACAACTACGAGTTTGCGCCGAGAAGGTGGGCAAACCACGGGCTCGTCTACGCCGACTACTACTTCTTGCTCTTTGGAAACAAGCTCTTAGAGATGGGCCTAGATGTAAAGCTGCGGGGAATCGTTTGAAGCGTCGGATAACGTGCATGATAAGCGAGTCGCGCAGATAAGCGGGTCGCGCACTAACTACCGCGACGCGTCCCCTTGGAAATCAACATCGAATTCTTCCACAACCCAATATGCCTGCTACTTCAAAGGAAGCGAGGGTAATCCTAGCCCTTGAAGCTCTCCAAAACGATATAAACTTGAGCCTTAGAGCCGCAGCCAAGCTCTTAATATACCGGAATCAACCCTCCATAACCGACGCGCTAGCCGGCCTGCACGACGCGATATTCCAGCCAACTCGCGTAAGCTTACCAATTTAGAAGAGAAAACGATAGTTCAGTATATAGTTGAGCTATATATACGAGCATTCCCGCCTAGACTAAGTGGTGTAGAAGATATAGCCAACCAACTACTACGCGACCGCGATGCGCCTCCTATCGGCAAACGCTAGGCTTACAACTTCGTCAAACGCTAGCTATAGCTCTATACGCGTTATACGTGTAGATACGACTACTAGAGGGCTAAGTGCGAGGATCCGAGGATCATTGGCGAGTAGTTTGCACTCGTACGAAACACTAAGGCCAAGTACGGGATCGTAGATAACGATTATCTACAACTTCGATGAGACTGGGTTCATAATGGGCATGATCTGCCTAGGTATAGTGGTTACGACCTTAGACGGCTTTAGCAGGGCAAAACTAGCCCAGCCTAGCAACCGCGAATAGGCAACGGTAATCCAGGGAGTTAATGCCCTCGGCTGGGCCATCCCTCTATTCATCATCTTAGCTGCGTAGTACCACCTCGCTAACTGGTATACCAAGTGCAACCTCCCGGCCGATTGGCGTATCGCAACTACCGAGAACGGCTAGACTACTAATACGGTAGGCCTAGATTGGATCAAGCACTTCGACTTCTATATAGCACCTTATATGAAGGGCAAAAAGAGGTTGTTGATCCTCGATAGCCACGAAAGCCACTACTCTACCGAATTCGAGCTCTACTACTAGGACAATAATATCATTACGCTCTACATGCCTCTATACTCCTCCTACAAGCTCTAGCCACTCGATATTGGCTGCTTTAGGCCGTTAAAGCAGTTATACGGTCGCTAGATTGAGGGCTTAATGCGCGCATATATCAACTGTTACGAGTGATGGGCTCAAATGTAGGGAAATTGGGGATGTGTTGTATTGAGGTGTGTGAGTTGTTGGTTGTTAGGTTCAAGTTGTGGAAGAAGTGGAAGATGGGGGCAATGGCTACTTAATAGCCATTGCGGCAACAAAGGGCAAAGCGGTCTTGTAAGTGTGGGAGGTCAAAGACCTCTTTGCAACACCCCCCCACAGACCGCTGCAGCCTTCAGCCAGTTGAAGCCATCACCAAATCCACATTGCTAAGATACATGAAAATCCATGGTGTTGAGGCTCCAATGCCTCCCATTGTCAACCCTTTGCCCAGGGGATCTTCCTTGCCACTATTCCCAACATCTTGACAAAGGTGGCGTGCTTCTCCTTTTGCAGTGGCTTCGTCAGCCCGTCCGCAGGCATGTTGATGCCCTGGATATGTCTCACATCCAGGATGCCTCGCTGGACTTGTTCAATGATCCACTTGTACCGTAAGTCAATGGTGCGGGTCCTGGCCTTGTTGAGGGGATTCAGAGCCGTTTGGTACGCGTTGAGGCTGTCGGTAAATAGGATAGTTGGCCTCGGTTGTGGTGCACCGCATTCTTCAAGAATCCTCGCCACCCACTTGGCTGACAAGGCTGCGGGCGTAAGATTGGTGAATTCGGCCTCCGTTGTGCTCAGAGACACGAAGGTCTGCTTCTTCGTCTTCCAAATAACTGGACCACCCGCAACGAAGACGACGTGGCCGCCAGTGGAATGTCGTGATGGGAGACGATCCGCCAAGGAAGCGTCTGCAAATGTAATCATGTTCATGTCGTCAGCTGTCAGATCTCCACCGAATTCCAGACCGTAGTCAACGGTGGCGTTCAAGTATCGAAAGAGGTGCTTCATAGGTCGATGTGGGCTTGCGAGGGCCCTGCGTTCGCCTCTGCAAGCCGTGATACCGTGTACGCGATGTCGAGCCGTGTGCCGCAGGCTAGCCAGTTCAGGGCACCCGTATCTTTGATGTATTCCTTCTGTCGGTCAGCCAGTGGCTCCCACACTGCCGGCAGTTCCATCTTGCTCGGCCATGGCGTGGCAGCTGCGTGGCAGTCGGTCATGTTCTTTTTGTCGAGTAAGGCGCGAAGGTAGCTCTCCTGTGAGATGAAGATCTTCTTCGCTGTACGGTCACGCAGAACGTCGAAGCCGAGGAATCTCTTTACCTCGCCCATGTCCTTCAATTCGAATGTAGTGGCCAGCTTGTCCCGGGTTTTGTGGATTAAGTCGACCGTTGTGGCTGCGGCAAGAAAGTCATCCACATACAAGAGGATGAGGATGCCGAGTTCGGTGTGTCGAAATAAACAGATGTCGGATTCCAGTGGTTTGAAGCCCAGTTGCTCCATCACTGGTGTATTGTCGAGAACCAGTACAACGGGCTCTGGCGCAGGCCATATAAAGCCTTCTTCAGCTTGCAGACCATGCCAGGCGGTTTGTCAAGTCCATCGGGTGGCTGAACGTAGTACTTAGCTCCATCAGGGATTTTGGCGTTCAGAAATGCCGTCTTGAAGTCGAACTGGTGGCATTCGAGGTCCTGAACCGCCACCAAAGCAAAGAAGGTCTTGACGGTTACGCTGTTGACGACGGCAGCGTATATATCGGTCGAATTCCAGGATCCTTGGTCAAAGTTGCCGCAAACAACCATCTGGCCCTGGCAGTGGTGATGCCAGTTGTTGGGTCCGTCTTTTCGTCGTATACCCACTTGCTGGGCAGAACAGTCATCCCTGGCCGTTTGGGAACCAGATCGTAGACATCCTTGTCGCGGAGACTATCGTCTTGCTTGCGCATTGCTGGAAGCCAGTAATCCTCGAAGTTCTTAAGGCGGCTGGCTTGGCGATAGTTCTTTGGGATGGTTGGTTGATGGAAAAGAGCGATGTCATGCTCGATCTTGATGCTTGAGAGCACTAGTTCAATAGGTCTTGCGGGAGGTAGAGGTTCTGTGAGGTGAGCCGAGTAAAACGACTGCCCGGGGATTTTCCTTTTGCAAGTCTGGCGTAATAGCCTTCTTCTTCGTTGGTACCGTACTTCGCTTTGCCGCGGCGAGGTCGGCCAGTTGTAGAAGTCTGTTGTTGCTGTTGAGGAGGGCTGTCAGTTGACCCCCCCACAGATTCGTGAGGTTCTGCGTCAGGATCATCGTTGTTAGCCACGAGAGGCGCAAGAGGGTGGTCAGGTGGGATGGGAGCTTCCTGCTGGATTTCCACATCGTCAACATCGTAGTATTCAGTCCCAGAGCCATCGTCAGAGGCATCTGGCTGCGCCTCACGCTCAGGGGTCTGTTCGGGTGTTGGAAATTGGGTATTGTGATGTGTAGTGTCCCCGTCGTCAGGCAGGGCATCGTTGTCGCCTTCGACCGCTGCAGCATCGTCGTTATCATTGTCATTGGGGTTGGGAGCCTGTTGTTGAGGCTCTTGTTGTTGTTGGGATTTGGTTTGTTGTTTCTCAGTTGGTCGGGAGGGGATGAAGTACCGCTGCACCTCGATGGCTTCGTCTTCCTCGGCCGAGGTTGTGTCTGTAAAAATAGCTTCGTATTCGACATCGTAAAGACGTCGTCGTCTGGTTGAAAATCAGGGCCTTCGTTGAATCGAACCGCACTTGCGCGGACGATCTTGCCCGTCTGTGGGTTCCATACCCAGTAGATCTTGCCGTGGATGTCAGCATATCCAATCAGTCTGCCTTTCTCAGCCCTAGCAGTGAACTTGTCTGCATTTTCCCTCTTCTGGGGTTTGATGAAGTAGTAGGCTTCGCAAAAGTACGACCGGAAATGGCGAATGTGAGGTTTCCGCGATTCTTCGGGCATGTTGACTGCGGTAGTGAACCTCTCGTGTGGGCTCTGTCGGTTTGGGTTCGCTGTAGTAGGAAGAGCATTCATACCATGACTGTTGCCTCCATGACGAAGGTCCAGAGATGTTCGGGATATTGTATGACAAGATGGTCGCCCTGGTCTTTTCCACGACCTCCCTGGCGGCCCGTTCAATCTTGCCATTCATATATGGAGTGTTGGGTGGAGTCTGGAGGATGACGATGCCCTCGGCTCGAGCCCAAGCCTTGAAGGTATCGTCAAGAAAAGGTCGTGATGCTTGGCCGAGTTCCGTACCGCCGTCAACGCCGACGATCTTGACCTTGATGTCAGTTTGGTTGTGGATGAGGGTAACCCAGTCCTTGAAAGCTGTGAGGGCCTCCTCCTTGCGCCTCAAGAACTTGACCCAGTGGTAGTTTGACCAAACATCGATGATGTGGAGGCTGTATTTGTATCCCAGGTGGCCAGGGTGCTTGTGGCTCACAAGGTCAACGCGGATGAAGTCAAAAGGCGCGTCGCCCTGTACTGGTGCCTCCCTGCCGTGTTCATCAGTCATCTTCCCTATAACACAACCTTCGCAAAAGTGGTCATCTTTGTGGGTAAGAGTAATGCCAGCCCTCCGGCAGGCTTCCTCCACAACAGCCTTGCTTGCGTGCATGAGCCGGCGATGCATCTTGCGGTACGGAACCGCTGCCAGCGCTGTAGTGGCTGTCGGGGTATTTGTCGTTGGCTTTGCCAGGATGGTAGGTACGTTATTCTGGCGCTTCAACTCAGCCAAAGTTTGGCCGCTGGTGTGGTAGAGGATATCGGGTTTGATCCAGAAAACACCCTGGTCACGAAGACGGTAGTATCCCATAAGGTTGCAGGGTGATGATGGTTGGTAGAGAACGTCGTCCAGAAGCAAGGTGACCTCTGCTCCTGTCGACAGGTCGTTGTAAGGCTCACAACGCCCTTCATCGTATGTTGAACAAGCTCTCCGCTTGACGATATGTCGAGGTCGTCTGCGGCAGGGTAGTCAAGGACTTGAACCACTTCTTGTCGTTGAAGATGATGGTTCCACAACCTGAATCGTAGACCACCATGTCATGTGTTTCGTGATGTGGTATTGCCTTCAGGGCCTGTTGGACTTCAGCGCTTAGGAACGCTGCGGGCCCCCTGAAAAGGATCCATCGCAATGCGGCAAGGTCGTAGTTGTGCGAAAGAACCTTGTTGCCGTTGTCTGACTTCTTGATGATCGAACGAGGCTCTACTGAAGCCGTAGATGGGTTGTTGTTGCCTGTCTGTTGATGGATAGGCCCGGTGGTCGATTTCTGGCGTTCCTTCTTCAATTCGAGGGCCTTGGCCTTGGGCGCCAGTCGTCAGGGGCCTTGTCGGGATGACACCACCAACAGGGAGTATCTCCATCCTTCCCTGCCCAGTAGTGCTTTCCGCAACCACCGTAGCAGTGCTTCGAGCCTTTGCGTATCTCTCTGTGGCATACGGAGCAGTTCTGTCTCCTTGCGTTGGTTGTTGCCTTTCTTGTCATCAGGCTTCTTTTGTCGTTGCTCTGACTGCCCTGGTTGACCTTGATGTTGGTCATCGCAGGTTGGGCGTTCTCAGTCACGGCCAGTTGTTGAAGTTCGGCCATCAAGTCGCCCCAGGATAGGTTGTTGTTCTGAGGTTCGTAACGGAGCGGTTGTACAAGTCGGGATACTCTGCGGCCAGACCCTTGAGGACCATCCACAGGTAAGCTTCGTCATGCATCTTGAAGTGGTCGTGTTGTTGAGACGGTTGCGCAGGTAGTTGACACGCATCTGGAAGGTCTCCATCTTGTCAAAGGTGGCTCGGCGAATATTGACGAACTCGTGGAGCATCTTGAAGTTGCTATCCACAGAGCCTTTCTCGAAGTATTGAGTGACCATCTCGAAGGTCTTCTTGGGATTCGATTCCTCAGGATTCCACCCCATGCCACTGATGAGAGACCACACCTTGTGGTCCGGGGACAACCGCTGGATGTATAGTCGTCAACATCGGCACGGTCATTCTTCCACTGTTGCTTGGCCTCGGATCTTGGGGTTCAGGTACGTCGGTCAGGATGTGCTTGTCGAGATCAAGCCGCTGGAGGGTTCGAATAAGCTTCGATCGCCAGTTCGGGAAGTCTTCCTAGCGGGTGAGCTTGTCAATCATGGGAATACGGCGTTGAGTAGCCGCGAGTTGAGACTGGGAAGCAGTCAACTGGGCCTGTACTTGAACCAGTTGCTGTAGAAGAGCAGCCACGTCAACATTGCTGTTGTGGCCATCTTGTGGAAATCGTCAAATCGTTGTGCCGCAGTGGAAGCTGCAAAAGGCGCTCATAACCTGTTACGAGTGATGGGCTCAAATGTAGGGAAATTGGGGATGTGTTGTATTGAGGTGTGTTGAGTTGTTGGTTGTAAGGTTCAAGTTGTGGAAGAAGTGGAAGATGGGGGCAATGGCTACTTAATAGCCATTGCGGCAACAAAGGCAGGCAAAGCGGTCTTGTAAGTGTGGGAGGTCAAAGACCTCTTTGCAACATCACTATATAAGCAAGCTCGAGTTCCTCTACAGCTTTCGCGAGGCCTTTTTTGCTTCTATAATAGAGAAGAACATATAAGGTGGCTTTGCAGGGGCTGGCCTAGTGCCGTACGATCTAGAGAAGGTGCTTTCCAAGCTAGATATCAAGCTTCGTACGCCAACACCTCTAAACTCACGGCTCGGCATACTATAACCTTGGGTCTTCCAGACACCAAACAACCCCGAGAAGCAACTCTCAGTCAACGCTTATAAAGACTCGCATTATCAACTATTAAAATAGCTCCCCAACTTCGATGTTGGCTGCTATAGACTAGCTTACTAAGGGGACAATGGCTATAATGCACCAGGTGGCTCTTCTTCGTGCAGAGAACTCTACACTCCGCAAGGCCAATAAGGCACTAAGCAAGCGCCGAAGAGCTAAGAAAATATGTATGCAGCTTGGAGGATCACTTACTATGTAGGATGCAAATGATCTACTAGATCAGAAGGCTATAGTTGGGGAGGCAGGGCAAGAAACGCAGCCAGATAGTAGTATAGGGGGGGCTCGTACGAAGGTTCGGTGCTATAGTGTATGCGGCAAGCCTAGCTATAATGCGCGCACTTGCTAGGATGCTGCAGAATCATCTGATTCAGCCGTTTCTAATGTAATTATAGTTGGTTCCTAGCGTTGTTGTATTGTAATTGAGGATAGTGTTTGTAGGGCGGTAGAGAGTGCGCGACCCGCTTATCTGCGCGACTCGCTTATCATGCACGTTATACATGCCAATAATCTAAAATGCTAGTACTAACTACGACTACTGGTAGATATTAGAGACGGTGCAATGACTATTTCTGATGACCCCTTCCCATACTAGGACACGAGTAGACACTGATTCGTTCCGTGGGTAACAAAGGATAATCCAGAAAATCATTCAGGTCTTCAAAACCTTGCATCGTTGCGAGCTGCGCCGCCATCGACGCGCCAGTGCCTGATGAGCTGGAGTTGTCGTATGCCTGTATCGGTGCCGTGTGTCCCACCATGGGTGAAGGTGCAGCCTTCGGGCCCCTGCTGGACGTTTGGTTGTAGTAGAAGGCGATGGGAAGCGGTGGGAATGCCAAGGACAAACTATCCGGGGAGGCGTCTTGGTCGATACCATCATCATCCAAAGGGGCATATGACCCTTCGTGGTCTGTGCTTTTGGGCGGACCGGCACCTTGTTGTTGCGCTTCAAGCCGCCCCTCCGGCGGCCAATGCTGTGCTACTACTGCTGTTGCCGTCTCTGGCTGTGGGTCGTCGGAATAGACGGCTTGTCTAAGACCCGGCATGGCGTGACCTTGCGCGCGGGCTCTCATGAGTCGACGGGCAAACTTGGACGCCAAGTTATCTTCTTCAAACATCTCAAAGGGGCCGTTCCACCGTCGCGACATTTCCGTCAGGCTGGAGACCATTGAGCCAAATGCTCGAGGCAGGGGCACGCCGTAGTATGCGGCATGCGCCAGCAACATGCGTCCGCAGATGAACAGACAAAACGCAAACTGCGGGTTTGTGAGGTGGCTCGAGCCTTGCAGGAATTTCTCAGCAATGATGGCCACCTCTGTCGCAGCAGCCAAACACGTCTCAGAGCTGGAAGCGGAAGGAAGTCGTATCCCGCTCGCCTGCCACTCTGGGGCCGGGTAGGCGATCCCCTGATGTAGTAAGACGACTGCGGTGTTGTGAGAGATGTGGGCAAGAGTGAGATTCGGGTCGAGAACATTGTCTCGGTTGAGCGCACATGCTTCGCGCCACTGATCTGGAAGGAAAATCTTCCATCTGCGGGATTGTAAACAAGTTCAGTATGTTAACGCCAAAAAAAAAAAAAAAAAAAAAAAAAAAAAGGAGAAGATGAAGATGAAGAAGAAAAGAAAGGCAAAAAAACGGATGACTCGAAGGCGGTTCAGGTACGGTGTGTTTACCTACTGGACAAGACGCAAGTCGAGTTGCTTGAATTTGAGCAACCACAACTGAACCTCCTGACGGTTCAACACGTCAACAGGCTGTTGGAGGAAGAAGGAGGTTACCAGACTCAGGCTCTCGGTAGCTTCTATGCAATATGCGAAGCCACCAAGCGAGTCTTGGGCCTCATTCTCCGGGCGAGCCATGGGCAAGGAGTTAGCACCAGCACCTCTCACTTGATCGGCGAACCCAAAGTAGGGTGTAGGGGTTTCTAGAGGTTCTCCAGCCTCCCACAGAGCACCCTCGCATGGGAGCCTCCTCTTCACATCGGCGCTGGTGAGCGACAGGTTCCAACCGGTGGCGATACTGCAGAACCTGTCAAGAAGGAAGGTGTTCCAGAAGACGCGCCTGCGTTCCTCCGTCTCGCTCCAATTACGGCACGGCGGGAGGAAAGCCATGCGCTTGATGAGAACCCGGGAGGGAGGTGGCAGGTCTTCGTCCTCGACGCTCAGTTGAAGCTGCTCCACGGTTCTAGTCATGCTTCCAACAATCGACTAACGCGACAAGTTAGTAGGCCAGGGTGGACCACGATCGCTGTCCAAACGAGAGTTTCACGAACCCAAGAAGACGGACCACGGCCACTCCCAATCTCGATCACAAAGTTAGCATTGAAGCAACCCCGGATGCAGTGACTTTCCTGACGTACGGTATCGAATGCGCAAATAATAAGGGCCTGAAGGTTCTCAACAGAGAATGACTCCATGCTCTCGAGAATCACGATCTGCTGACTTCGCATAACAAGCTGGCGTTTGGCCTCGCGAGATCCCAGCCGAGGGTCATCGGTGAATCGAGCACACGTCGACACGATGGCGTGGAATATCGTCTTTAGGCGGGGTCTCTCCTCGGGCCTAGATATTCTCGCCCGAAATTGCGGACGTGTAGCATGGGAATCCAGGGGTGAATCTGGGCAAAGTAGAGCTCAACGAGAGCATCAATCAAACTATCGGGCGGCAAAGAGTCGGCATCTAGTTGAGGGTGTGCAGAGGAAGCGGCGGGTTGCTCGTCTTTCCCACTGTGGCTGTCCGGACCATTGCTACCATGATCGGGCCTTCTACCGCCGCTATTCTCTTCAGAACCGGGTGGGAGTCGAGGAGCTCCTCCGTACCCGCAGAATCATATGACTGCCCATTGGCTAGACGGGTCAAAGTGGCCTTCAGTTGGGCAGTGTAGTCCTGCAAGGACAGCCTCGGATTGCTATTATGGCTTTGAGGGTTGGACAAGCCATCATGGTTTGCGAGAGAACCGAGCTGAGCGAAGAGCTGCTGCCACAATATGCCTTGGCCCAAAAACATGGACTCGAGCGTAGCAACGCGCTGGCTCAGGTTTTCCACAGCACCCGTCCGGAGTCCGGGTTTGGTTTTGCGATCATCGTACAGGCATTCGACGTCTGCGACCGGTTGTCAGACACGAAATCTATGTAAGGTAGGAGCCGCAGAAAATCTGCGGCAGCAGTAGAAGAAGTTGCTGTACTGTATTTCACACAAGATGAGCATGGCTGCTGCCTGGAGCATTTGGCCTTCTTTTTGCGGCACGATTGGCAAGCAGGCCCTTCTGGGTCGGCGTCCTGGCCAGGGGAAGTTTCGAGACGCCGTTTCTTCGGGGACCTCGCCGGCACATCATCCTCGCCGGCCGAGTGCATCGCCTCGTCGTCCGACGGGCCCATGTGATGTGGCCCTTTTGCGAATTTTCCAACGTTCAATATCTTTGAAATACCGGAAGAGGAAACAGAGATCGATTACACTCAGAGAAATTAATATTGAGGAAGGGCCTTGGCTGGGGCCTTTTTCCGGCCTACAATCATCAGAGCACAACGTAGGTACCAGAAGGGCTCCTGTCAGCCGATGCAAGCGTCAAGATCCAGCTCTCTCATCACGTGCAGTCCCCGCACCTCCCCGCAGGCTACCCCAGATCGCTTGCAGGAAAAGGTTTGTACCCCGCAATTTCTCCACACAGTCCCCATATTCGTGTTTCGTGGGACCAGCCACTGCCCCTGTCATCGACCAGTGGGGGGCAAAAGCGTTGTGGCCGGGTGCCGGGGGAGGTTCCGGACCGGTCACCGCTACGCACCAAACCACATCGCCGTCATGGCAGGGTGGACTGGAGGAGGCAGATGAAAAGCTGCCTCGCCTTCGTGAGATATAGATGAAGCGTGAAGGTTGAGTCCGCCCAATGGCCTCCATTCTGCTCTCTGCTGTTCTCTCATCATTCAGCTCTCCTCGCGAATATTTCTTCCGAAGTTGCATCCAATTCATCGACAAAAAAATGGCCGATACCAAGTCCGAGATCATGCCCCGGCACTTGGATCACGAGAAGAGCCTCTCTCGTGCTTTTGAGTCCGTTACCAAGAATCCTGATGTCTCAGAGCATAGTGGCACAGATCAAGAGGTTTTCCCGTCTTTCCCTGACGCCGTCTTTTCGTCCCGTCATGTGGAGCACGGGCTGACCCTTTGCATCCCTTAGATCGCCGCCTATGCTGGTGGCGAAGCCATCGTTATCGACGACGAGACCAACAAGAGGCTGTTCTGGACTGTGAACCGTAGAATTCTGCTCTGCATGCTCGGAACCTACTTTTGCCAGTCTCTGGATAAGGGGACCCTGGGCTTCGCGTCCATTATGGGCATCATTGACGACGCCAAGCTCGAGGGTCAGCAGTTCAGGTAGGCCTGCCCAGCTTTCCCCAGTTCCAAAATTTTACAGTTCTGACCCCTAAATAACCCTTAACAGTTGGCTCGGAACCAGCCTCTACATGGGGGTCCTCTTTGGTGAATACCCTACCAACGTCCTCCTCCAGAAGCTCCCAGTCGCCAAATATCTAGCAGCCAACATCTTCTGCTGGGGCGTCGTCATTGCTTGTTCGGCCGCAGCCCGGAACTTTGGCTCTCTCATGGCCGTCCGCTTCCTTCTCGGCACGTTCGAGTCGTGCGTCCAGCCGGCTTTCATCATCATCACTTCCATGTGGTGGCGGAGGGAAGAGCAGAGCGTGCTCACTTCCCTTTGGTATTGCATGACCGGAGTCCAGCTCATGGTTGGCGGTCTCATCGCATATGGTGCCAGCCACTACGACGGGTCTTTGATGAAATCGTGGCAGATGCTGTTCCTTGTTCTCGGTGTCGTCACATGCGTCTGGGGTGCATTCCTCGGCTGGTTTCTTCCGACTCGCCCATGAAGGCCAAGTGTTTTGACGAGAACATAAAACGACTGCTCATCGAGCGTGTCCGTGCCAACGAGACGGGCATTCAGAACAAGACGTACAAGCGATATCAGATCGCCGAGGCTTTGACGGACCCGGTCACTTGGTGCTACGTCTTACTCCGAGTCACTTCAACCTTGATCATCGGCGGCCTTGGTGTTTTCTCCAACCTCATTATCCGCTCCTTTGGCTTCACACTGTTCCAGACCCAACTCCTCAACATTGCGCAAGGTGCCGTGACCATTATCGTCATGATATCTGCCGCGTGGACGGCTCAGCGTTGGAAGCAGACCGCCCTTACCATGCATGTACGTCTTGCCCAAGTTTGACTGGAGTCGAACATACCATCTTTTGAATGACAATTCAGTTAACGCGGGAATAACAGCTCTGGTCGCTCCCTGCTATTGCAGGCACTGCCATTATTTCGCAATACCCCCAAACCCGTCGAACCGTATCGGCCTACTCATTGCCTTTTACTGCACCCAATTCTTTTTGGCGCAGGGCAACCTCATCTTCTCGCTGATTTCCCGCAACGTTGCTGGACGTATGTACTTCCTTTTTCACCTTTTCTTTCTTTTCCTTCCTTCTTTTCCTCTTCCGTCTTTTCTTTTCCCAGTCAATTGACAAATCAAAGCCGCTGACTAACCCCATAACAAACAGAGTCGAAGAAGTCCATGACCCTGACCATCTGCTTCGTCGGCTGGGCTGCCGGTAACATGACGGCCCCGCAAATCTTCCAGGCGTGGGATGCCCCTCGGTACCGAACTGGCTTCACCGCCCACTTCTGTCTCTATGCGCTCTTCAACATCATCCTAGCAGTCATGCGGTTTCTGCTTACTAGGCGTAACACTCAGAAACCGAATGCCGCTGCTGCCGGGGTTGGAGCCGAGGAGGGAGGTGCTGATGCCAAACTCGGAAGGGATGAGCATATTGAGCACAGGAACGCCTTTGCTGATTTGACGGACAAGGAGAATCCAGACTTTCGTTACGTCTTTTAGGCTGGCAGAAGAGGAACCAAAAGTTTACCTGTCCTTAAGTGCCTAGAGAATATAGGAACTGGTGCCATTGAGGACTTGAATCTTATAGTCGTGCCACATGTTAGTCTTTCTTCCTCCATACAGTCACTATGCTGTGAGAGAACCTCATTGGAAACAACATGCTCGCAAGTCAACCTGTCTTCCTGTCACATATCCAAGCTGGCTATCCGGACTGTGCCTGGGGTGGACTCGGGCGGCATTTTAAAAGTCAAGCCCGGTCTAAAGTTCAAGCGCTTCACCTTGGCCATGAGTCTGTCCCATTACATGGTGTATTCGTCGGAGATGAGACATGAATCAAGGTCTATTTGAGTCGAGGACCCGCGCCGAGACCTCCACCGAGACATGGCCAGGGTCCCTAGAGTCCGTCAAATCGCCCGGGGCCCGGGGCAGTTTGCGGGATCGGCCTCCCCGCATTCCGTAGCAGGCTGTGAGGACTCCCTGGGTATGTGAATCTGCCGGACAAAATGCCGACCTCTCATGCTCCAACCGTTGGTCCTATATCTCTACGTACTATATCTATGCAAAGAGTCTCCAGCGAGCGAAAAGGAACAACAAGCTACAACGGACAAGAAGCAGACTACGTTGCTTAGGTGGCGCAGCTCATTACCTTGGTCATATCTTCTGTCATTCCCAAGACGACAGAATGTATCAGTTCATGCGCTTATTGGCAAATGTCCTTTTCGTCACCGCCTTCGTATTTGGTTGGGAAAGCAAATCCAACACCTCATCGCTCAGGGCGCATGATTTTGAAGACGGGAACCTCGGCCCATTCACACCCTGCAACGTCAAGCCGCCCTCATTCGCATCAGCTACCTCCGGGTAACGTTCGAAGGCAAGCAGAAACTCGAGGTTTTCTTTGACGAAGCTGGCTACGACGGTACACGCAATGACCGGGGCTCGGAGATTTGTGTCTTTGTGCCAGGCACGTCCACGAATATCCCACAGGTTAACAAGGAGGGTTGGCAGGGCTTTGCCTTTTACGTGCCATCGTCGTTCTTCCCCGACAACAAATCCACAGCTATCGCCCAGCAATTTTGTCCTGGTGGCTGTTCTTCATGGGCCGGCACCATCGAGATCCTTGGGAACCAGCTCATCGTGAACCACCGTACAGCATGTATTGAGCCAATCCAGACCGTGCTCGTCGACTCTCTCGCGGGACGAATGGCACACAATCGTCATTCACGTGAGGGTCTCTAGACAGAAACGCGGAGTGTACGAAGTCTGGCTCGATGGGGAGCAGGTGTACAGCGCTACCGGCATTCATTTTGCATTCGGGGATTGGATCGAAGATGTTCTTTTGTCTGGACTCTATTTCAAGAACGGACTCTACGCTCACGGTGAGTCCGGATGAGCTGCAGCCCCCAGAACTATAGCAGAACATTTTCGCTAACTAGGATATGCATAAGACGTCGAGAACCACAATGGAGGGAAGAGAACGGTATATTATGATCGTATTAGTTGGTACAAGGCTGACGACGGGGAATCCGATGGTTTAACCTTTGTAATGCCGTAAAGTTCTATGCAGCAGTTTTCCATTCTAAGTAAAATCGTTGCTGCAATGTGAGCGTTCCAAGACTCCACTGAATCAAGCAGCGAGTTCTTTGATGGGCACGAGAGCATTCCGGAAACACCAGCCCACTCTTTCTAGAAGGCCTGTGATTTTCTGGTTTCCCACCCTTCTCCGGACAAACTGCCGCCACATGGCCCGTCCTCTTTTTGCACCAAGTCAGAGCCAGCCGTAACTTTACCCGATGCCCGATGAACTTGGCCCTCTCTGCTGTCTATGTATTTATTGTAGGGACCACATCTTCCCTTATTGTCCATATACATCAAGGGGGCCCTCCAAAATCCCTGCAGTAACTGAGATATTCACAAACCGTCGACCACCCCTCTTCAAAATGAAGGCAAGTGGGAAACTCACCCCCTGACAATCGGAAGTCCGCTGTAAAAGCTGACCTTTACTAAGTTCAAACTCTTCCTTCGGTTGTCGCTTTGGTGGCTCTGGCGCACCAGCCGTGCCATCATCGCGGACATACCCAGCGTGTTGGGCCCCGTCTATCCCCTGATGCCCAAATCGCCAGCCGGGGACAATTCGCGATTCCTAAAGTCTAGGCCAAGCGACTTTATTCACCCTGGAATTTGGCATACCCACGACGATTTGGAGCGCATGAAGAAGGGTGTCCTGGACGGGGAGGAGCCCTGGGGTTCCACCTTTGCCGCTTTCCGCGAGGACAGCTTCAGCCAGGCGACGTACAAAATGAAAGGGCCAAAGGAAGTCATTTCGCGCGGCCGCTCCAGCAACTACAGCGCCTTCACGTCGGACGTCCGCGCCGCGTGGCAGAACGCCCTGATGTGGTACATCACCAAGGACGAGGCCCAGCGGAATGTCACCACCTCCATTCTGGACGGCTGGGGCTCGACCCTTGTGGATATCATCGGCACGGATAGGTCCCTCTTGGTTGGACTTGAAGGAGACCTGTTTGTGAATGCAGCCGAGATCATGCGCTACGAAGGGAACTGGACCGAGGCTGGCGCGCGCTGGCAGGGCGGTACCGGTTTCAGCAACCAGTTGTACTGGCTTTTCTCACGTCAGTCGGTCGTTATTGGCCAGGCCAATTACGGAATGGCGAGCATCAAGGCCCTGCTCAGCTTCGCCGTATACCTGGACGACGTTACGCTGTACAACTATGCCATCAACGAGTATCTGAACAACCCGTGTGCCGGTCTGTACTCCATGTTTGAGCCGACTACCGGACAGTCTTCCGAGTCCGGTAGAGACCAGAGTGAGTACCGACCTTATAAGCTTTGCCCCGCTCCTACCCCGCTCCTACCCCCCTGGATCCATGCTCATTGAAGAACGCTACACAGGTCACGTAATGTCTGGCATCGGCTGGGCCGCGCTAGCGCAAGGGTGGCTGGAGCCAGGGTTCAGACCTGTATTCACAAGGAGACAATTTGCTGCTGAAAGGTGCCGAGTACACTGCCAAGTTCAACCTGAACGAAACGGTCCCTACGACCCAAAGTGGTTTCGGTGTGAGGCAATCCTGGTCGATGGCCCGTGGGATACCATCTCGCGGGAACGCTTTGGCGTCACGCCCTCGAACCCCATGTGGGACATCGTTTACTATGAGTATACCGTCAAAAGAGGGAAGAAGGCGCCTTGGACAACGAAGGCGAAGG
Organism: Achaetomiella virescens; assembly: GCA_031001845.1. Lineage (NCBI taxonomy): Eukaryota > Fungi > Ascomycota > Sordariomycetes > Sordariales > Chaetomiaceae > Achaetomiella > Achaetomiella virescens. The sequence continues at coordinate 54,551 of JARNGD010000150.1, forward strand.
CCACAGAAGGGCCTGAGGGACGGCTTGAAGGCGCTGATCATCCTAGTTGGGGGGGCCTCATCTGGGGCGCGAAGAAACGCTCCTGAGGCAGTTTTCGTTCGCCTCTTCTAGATAGTAAGCTTGTCCTTTGCCGCCTTTTTCATCCCTTTTTCTCATTTTTTTTCTTTTGGTCTTTTAGGCCTTTTCCTTTTCTTTTCCGGTCTCTATTTTTTTTCGTTGGTTTCATGAATTCGACTGAAGAGTGTTGGGTGTCGGGTGAGGGAGTAGGGGGTAACGAGGAGGGCGGCGGCTCGGGTCGGCTGGATGGAGTCTGGTCGCCCGCAGCTCACCCGGCCCGCTTAAAGCGGCCGGACTGGCCGGAGTCAACCACGCGAGAGTGCAGTATTCTGGCTGGAATGGAAGCTGCCATCGTTCCGGCTGTGGTTGTTACGCATGTTCCTAGTGAAACTTAGTAGCATCTCGAGGTGCATCGGAATGTGCTCATACTCCGTTCGATACTCTGCTCGGTCTGCTGCAAGCAAGTTCAGGGTCTTCAAGCGGCAAACGTTGGGGGTGTGGGCCAGAGCACTGGCCCTGCCCCACTTCCAGACAGCCCTTTCTTGCCTGCCTGCCCCACTGCTACTCCTCCGTAGCAACATCACCATTCTGCCCAGTGTTGTAGCCACACAGCAGACCCACCAATGTCATCTGCGTCCCGGAACATATCGGTAGTCCGGAAAACAACGCTCGAGCGAGGAGGATCATGGTCGACTAAATGACAAAGCATGACCTCAACGGCAAACGGAATGAGGATGCGGACCCGTGACTCTAGTGGGAGCCATGCGATCTGGACGACTTAGATAACATGCCGCATGAGCTCGACCAAGAGCGTACGGCTGTATCTGACGCCCAATATGACTGTGTTTGTAAGAAGGATACGAGTTTGCGTGCATCATGACGTTGCTTCTCATCATGCTTCACGATGATGTTGTCCAGCATCAAAGAATGGTCATTGAGGCACCTGACCTTCGTGGCGCCGGGAATCATGACCATGATGATGGGTTGGTGATGGTGAAAGACCGGAGTTGGGAGGAGGAAGAGATGACGGGTGGAAATCTGTCTATAAATTCAATCAGACCCCCCCAACCCTCTTGCCCTTCTTCTCTCTCTGTTCTCTGCGCTTTAGCATAACCATAAACGTCCATCTATAACTCGGCATTCTCCTACCAAGACGACCATGGCGGCTATCAACGAGATTTCCATCCGCACTGCCGTGGCTGCGGTGAACAAGGATTCACACCTCCGTATCTACGAGACAGCTGTCGACGGCGCCATCCGCGAGGTGCAGTATGACGGCTCGTGGACCGGCGGCACCTCTCGGAACACCATCGCCACTGGCAAGATTGGCACTCCTGTCGCTGCCACCTCCCTGGGCCTTGACCATATCCGCGTGTACTACGTCGGCACTGACAACAAGCTTGGAGAGGCCGCTTACGACACCGGAAAGGGCTGGTACAAAGGCGATCTCAGCTCAAGGTTTGCCGTGGCCCCATACTCGTCGGTATCAGCCGTCTTTCTCCGTGGCCAGATTATCGTTCGTGTTTACGGCCAGCTCCTAGATAACACGATTCAGGAATGGTGCTGTACGTTATATCCAATCCCTCGTAACCAACCAAAGCGTATAAACTGATTTTTTGTATAGGGAATAACGACGGCAAGGGCTGGGTCGTCGGCAGTAACCTGGGGCCCGCGCTTCCTGGCACACAACTTGCCGCCACGGCTTGGGGCACTTCCTCGGTCCACATTCGGTAAGTAATACCCCGTCAGGTACCGTCGGGTGCTTCTCTGTTAATAACAAAACCTGTGCCGTCAGCGTCTACGCACAGGACTCGAACCTCAAAGTCTTCGAGAAGTGCTGGGATGGCGAGGGCTGGCATACGGGCGGGCTCAGTTTCTCCAATAAGGTGACGCGGGCGGCGCTGGGCGTCACGTCATGGAGCCATGGGGACAGCACCCACATCCGCGTCTACTACAGCGCCCCTGACAATCTCATTAAGGAGAAAGCCTGGGATAAAGATTGGAAAGACGGGGCCTTAAGGCAGCCCAGCATCCCTGCCTCCAACGTGGCTGCCATTCCGGTCAAAGATGGCTTGCGCGTCTACATCCAGAACGGCACCAAAGTCACGGCCGTGACCGAGTTCGTATGGGATGGCGGGCACTGGAAGCCCGGTCAGCCCTCTCTGCCTCCGGCGTGATACTCCTAATGCATTTAGGTAGTAATATTGAAGGAAACGAAGTAGAAGAATGAAGTCAGTTGTTTCTATGACGTGTTTTATGACCGAATGCCCATATGTGTTGCAGGTGCGACCCGGCCACCTGCAGACCGCCTTGCGATTCGACATCAGCCACCATTTTCCCAGCGTGGAGGCGCTGCGCGCGGCCTCTTCCTGTAATACCGATGAGGGTCGCTACCCACAATATTAGTGTTGACATTCAGGGGCAGGGGTGCCCAATGAGGGTTAGGGTTGGCCAAGGGTTGTCGAGGCCACTACAGGGCTCAGCCCGTTACAGCGGCAATGTTGTCTCAATTGGCGCTACCTCTGCTACCGAGAATCCCAAGCTGAGGAAAAGAAGGAAAAGAGGAAGAGAGAGAGCGAAATACATGACGTGGCCTTAAGACCAGAGGGAGGCCGCGGCCCAAAAGGGAAAGCGTGATGGAAGTCGTTGCCCAAAGGTCTGGCCGAGGGTTGCCGAGGCCCACATCGGGCTTAGCCCGTTACACGTATATCAACTAGGTCAGCAAGCTCGAGTTCCTCTACGGCTTTCGCGAGGCCTTCTTTGCTTCTATAACGGAGAAGAACATATAGGGTAGCTTTACAGGGGCTAGCCTAGTGCTATATAATCTAGAGAGGGTACTTTCTAAGCTAGATATCTAGCTTCGTACGCCAACACCTCCAAACTTACGGCCTAGCACTACACAACCCTGGGTCTTCTAGACACTATATAACCCCCGAGAAGCCGAATCGCAGTCAACGCTCATTAAGACTCGCATTGCCAACTACTAAAACAGCTCCCCAACTTCAATATTAGCTACGGTAGACCAACTTACTAAGGGTACAATAGCTGTATTACACCAGGTGGCCCTCCTCCGGTTAGAGGTCTCTTCGCTCCGCAAGGCCAATGAGGCACTAAACAAGCGCCGGCGTACTAAGAAAACACGTATGCAGCTTGGAGGGTCACTTACTATGCAAAATGCAACGGATCTACTAGATCAGAACGCCGTAGGTGGGGGGGCAGTATAGGAAACGCAGCCGGATAGTGGTGGTTCCCGGGGTGGGTCGTACGAAGATTCGGTGCTATAGGGTGTGCGGCAAGCCTGGCCATAACGCGCGTACCTGCTAGGAGGCTGCAGAATCATCTGATTTATCTATTTCCGATGTAATTATAGTTGGTTGCTAGTATTGTTTAGTGTATTTGAGGATAGTTGTTGTAGGGTAGTAGAAGTTGATCCACTCGCTGATATGATCCACTCGCTGATAATGTACGTTACAGATTAGGCTAAAACTACAGTTGCTCACGAACAAAGAAACAAGATACATCTGAGCATCTCCAAGGCGGATCTGCGCGTTAGCCCAAGACTGAAGCCGAGAAAGGGACCGACCAAATCAGTGAGGCTGTGAGCATGGCCTTCCAGGTGCGAAGCGCTGTCAAAGCCCGTACCACCAGAGCCCCGGCCGCGGATCGCAGTTGCTGCGGCTCAACGTCGTGGATGCTCAAGTTCCAGTTCCAACACCACCCAACAACCGCGACAGCAGCAGCCAGCAGCAGCAGAACAGTCTTCAGTGTGGTGTTTTCGCCTTGTCTTTTCGGCCCGTCCCTAGACATGTCCGTGTGAGTAAATAGATTGCACGGCGAGAGATCACGAGGAGAAAGGTCTACCCCTTTCGACTTACCCTGTACTCCCAATCAGACCAGACGGGAAACAAGCTGCGGTACCAAAAATGCGCTTGCGACCAGGGTAGCTCATGGCATTCCATGTCTGGCTGCCGGCGCCGCCGTCCTTGCTCTTCACGTACCAGCTCTGGCACCCCGAATTCCACACCGTATTCCTCAGGGCTTTCTGCATGCGGTCGCTGTACTCCTTTTCGGCTTGCCATTTGAGGCTGGCGATGCTGGCGCGGCCTTCCAGCATTGGCCGGATGATGCGGAGCGCGTAGTTGACCGAGTTCTCGGCTGCCATTACGGCCGACGTGTGGCCTGTCGCGGCGTTGGGGCCCAGCAGGATAAACATGTTGGGAAACCCGCTCAGCACGGAGCAGTTGTATGCCTCGGCTCCCCCAAAATGAACTCCAGTGTTCCTGGAGCGTCTTGCCCCCCTGGCCCCTGACGTCCAAGCCGATGAGAAAGTCGTTGGTGACGAAGCCGTTGGCCAGGACGATGACATCTGCCTCCACAATTCCCTTGGCCGTGCGAACACCCTCGGGCACAATTTCTAGGGGCTTCTCGTCCGTCAGAATGAGATTCTCCTCGTGGAGGGATTTGAGATAGCCCGAGTCAAAGATCCGGCGCTTACATCCGACTTCGAAATCCGGGATGAGCAAGTCGTGATACTTGGCCGGTGCCGCCGAGCGCATATACTTCTCTGCCTTGACCCGTGATTCGTGCGAAACCGGCGGCCGGCTTCGGTCAGGGGAAACCCGAGCAGGCTGTATTCGGCCATGAGGAACACCACCAGCCGCTGCAGCCCCATCAGCCCTGGAAGCCACCTCAACAAAGCGAGCGCCCATGGGCGGGACCTCGGCGTCAACCGGCGACATAATCCAGTGCTTCGCCCGGGCGAACTGTGTCAGACTCTTGGTCTACTTGACGATGGACGGGACCACCTGCGCGGCGGCGCACCCGTTGCCAAAGAGGACGACCTTCTTATCCTTGAGATTCACGTCGGACCGCCACCTCGACGTGTGGAAGATGGTCCCCTTGAAGCTGTCAGACCCGGGGACGTCGATCTCGCGGGCCTGGACGAGCTGGCCTGTCGCGCAAAAGAGAAACTGGCACTCGTGCATCAGAAGGGTGTCGGTCTTGATGTGGCGGATGGTCATGCGCCAGCGGGCCGACTCCTCAATCCACTCGCACCGTTCGACGTTGAAGCCGAAGCTCATCTTCTTCTTCAGGTCGTACTTGGTGGCCACGTTGTTGAGGTAGGACCAGAGCTCCTCTTGGGGAGGCAGCACGCGGCTCCACTCGGAATTACTATGACCTGACTGAGCTCCAGTACCTTCCGTTTCCCGAAACAATCCATGTTTGTTCCGCTTGATCTAAAATGAGGCGTCTGAAAAGCAGTCACAGAAGATCTAAATGGTATGCGAATCCTCAAACATGCATGGAGACTGGACTAACCCAACCGTCCAGTCTTTTCGTCAACCTTTTGCCGACCCTTGAAGTCCACACCGAGTGACTGCGTCTCTTCCCTCACGGTTCTCATCATCCACTCGGATGCTCCTCTCTGGTTATCAAGACGATCAGCAACGGATTCCATCACTCAGGAGAAAAAGAAGAGCCGTAACCTTACCACCATAGCTACATAGCGCATAATTCCGGGCATGTAGATGGTTTTTCCGTAACCGCTGTACAAGATGTCCACAAGGGCCTCGCCCACGGAATCGACATGGAGAAGGGGTAACAGAAACCCAGATTGCCTTGTTTCTCCGTTGAAAAGGGGCGTCCTGATGAAACTGAAGATGCCGAGAGACTGGCGGACATTTGGAGCGTTGTGGACGTGTTTCAATTCCAGTTGAAGAGCCTTGATTGCCATGGTCAGTGAATCAGCCGAGATATGACGATGCAATGCGTAGACTGAGCCGCGAGATATCGTACCTCATGCAGTGCATTGATGCCGGCCTTCGTGGCCGCGTAGTCTGCGACTCTCGCGGGCGGAACCAGCGAGCTCATGGAGCTCACGTTCATGATGTGCCCATGGTTCGTCTCCACCATGTGCGGAAGCACTTCTTTAATTAGCAGAAAAGGGGCAACGAGATTTGTCCGGACCGTCAGCTCGACATCGTGGTAGGTCCCTTCCATGACCGTAAAGCCGCGACAGAGCCCGGCATTGTTGACTAAAACGGTGGGTGCCCGACTTCGGACCTGATCTGGGAGCAGAGTGCCCTGACGGCGCTCAAATCGCTTAGATCGCACTGGTAGTACGAGACGCTGGTGCCTGCCTGTGCTTCCACGTCAGAGGGATGTGGTCGACGACGACGATCTTCGTCCTGGGATTCCGGGCGAGGAGCTGCTGGACGATGCTTGCCCCAATGCCGCCGCTCGCGCCCGTAACGAGCACAATTTCCTTGTTCCAATTCCAGTCCGAGGGCTCGGTGGCGGTCCAGTTGTTTGCAGACCACTTGTTGAGCCAGTCGTTGATAGACAGGATAACGCCTGCCAGCGCGCAATACCATATGGCCACGCAAAGGGCTCGATGCAGCTCGGGGGCGGAGACCGCGGCTGGAGACGGGTAGCGGTGGGCTTGTCCCAACGCCAGTAAGGTCGACACTGGCACCGCCAACCACGGATTAACTAACAAACTGTGTTCTAAAGAAGCTATAAGAGATCACAACATCGTGTCAATATCATCGTACATATGGACGCCAATCCATGCCAGGGTTTGGTCGCTTCGGGAGGCATCCTCGGCGGCTGGGAATGGACCCGACAGCGCTGGATTGCGTCGTTGGTGGGATGGAGCCGAAGCAGATCGAGAAGGGAGAACTCTGATAGGAACCTCGGGGCTTTGAATTGCCGTGACGAGGAGCGATATCCCTTGGAAATGGATATTGTAGCTGATCTGACCGACTGGTGGGTTGTCGGTTGTCGGAGGGATGGTTCAGTGGTGCTGTAGCCGAGGTGTTGAAATACAGGGTATTTGCGCTCATCCCACCGTGCCCTCCAATATTGTGCATGAATTCCGATACATGAGATCCCACAACAACACTTGGTTCCCCTTGCTGCTTCTGACACGACGTTACACTCACCAAAGAAAGTCATGTCGTCCACGAAGCCGCATCTCTCGCCTTTCGAAAAGTTGGATCTGGCGATCCGTCTTCTTTCGGGTTCCTCATGTGCTACGAATCCCCATTATGCAGGAGCTGACATGGACGACTTACAGCACCTCCACGGCTGTTCCTCGCTGTTGCTTTTGGGCTGCCCACGGCGTTTCATCGAAAAATATCCCTTCGGCTCTGGCTCACGTGCAGCCTCTTCCGCTTCTCCCTTCGCCGGCTCAAGCCACAACACATACAGTACCTTGTCCCTCCAGCCCTCCAGGTATACACGACCTGGCTCGAGGAGATACTACGCCATATCACCGGTCCAGGCTTGCCCGAGACTACGAGGCGATTGAGATACCATGTCGAGCAGGTATCGGCCGACCCTGTCACATCCATCATGTGGATCGAGGATCGCGAACGTGCGTCCAAGTTCGTCCTCTTCTTCCACGGAGGCGGCTACATGGCTCCGCTGCAAGCAGGACATCTCAATTGGTGCTGGAACTCCTTCGTCGAGAACCAGGAAGAGTACGGAGTCGCAGTTGCCGTGCTACAGTACGAGCTTGCGCCAGGGTCCAAGTACCCTGGGTCAGCTTCACCAAGCCGCAGCCGCCCTCAACCACCTCTTGCGCACTGGCGTCGAGCCGCAAGATCTCATATTCGGAGGCGATTCGGCAGGAGGGAACTTGTCGGCTCAGCTACTGTACCACATTTCTCATCCGATGACGGGGATCGAGCCTGTCCGGCTCAACGGGCGCCGGATCGCCGGCGTGTTCGCCGTCTCACCTTGGTTGAGTGGCTACACCGACACTCGATCCTTCCATGACAACGATGACATCGATATGCTATCCGCCGTCATTTTGAAACAGACGCAGGAGCAGGTTCTTAACCCTGAGGATGCGAGAGTGGACGATGCTGTGGCGCATCCGGCCTTGCCCCTTGACGGGAGATCGTTCTTGGTTTAGATATTCAGAGGGTCACAGAAGCGCTCTATATCACTTGTGGAGGACAGGAAGTGTTCAGAGATCATGTATGCGCCTTCTCCGAGGCAGTGCGCATCCGCAATCCCGACTTGAGATGGAGGTTGGAAGTCACCAACAATGAGGTCCACGACTCGATTCTGCTGGAAGGGGTGCACGGGCTTAAAGGAGATGCAACCCAGAGGATGCGAAGATGGGCGTCGTCTCGACTAAATGACAGAAGATACAAATAATCAAAGGACATGCTATCATTATTTCCCACGAACTGACGATCCTTCCTGCGCCGAATCCTACACCGCTTGGGCTTGTTCAAAAATATGCTTAGGTATACGGCAAGTAACCCAGACGTACCTTAGGTATCCAAACAGCCACCCCGAAGACAGGGCCAGACTCAGAAAACATGCCCATTTGTGTTGCCGCGACAGCCCTGGTTATTACCCTGGTTTGTGTAAATTCAAACCCCGGCGGATGTATTATCCCGCAGATCACGGATGTACCCAGGCATTTGGCCCAAGACGGGATCTTCGACTCCCGTAAGGTATCGCGAGTCATGACGCCGACTCGGGATCGTTCCGACGCACACCCACAAAACGTGAGCCGAGCGAAATCATGCATGACGGTTTAATCACTCGGTGCTCTAAGAAGCAGCTTCAACGGTTTGATGCCTGCACGTGTGGTGACACCTGAACATCACCATCCCCCTTGGCGAATCCCAGTGATCATCGTCGTCCAATTTCTTTGTCAGAGCAACATCATGACGTCCATCTTGATGCGTGGGGCTCGTCTTGTCTCACAACATCTGGTTCCTTATATTGCTCCCGCCAGCACCGTTCTGGGACCCCTCGCTAATCAATGCAGTTTCTCACCATCTGATACTCCGGCGCCCTACTTTCCTCACTCGTTTATGCACGCCGCCATGACGCTCCTTTGCAAATACTTGGCAATCACTGCCACATTCACTTCTGTTCTGTCGGCACAACGCATCGACACACACATCCACGCCCTTCCGCCCGCGTACATTAAGGCCGTCGAGGCTGCGGGAGTGATCCGTCAGGCTATCCGACCCTGACTGGTCACTCGATGCAGCCATACAGTCCATGGACCAGGTGCAGACGAGCGTGGGTGAGTGAGCGAGTGAGAAGATTGTCAAGTTGATCCGGACCACGGCTGATGGTTGATCGTGTCCAGGAATTCTCTCGCTCTCCACGCCCGGTGTGCCCATTGCTGGCACCGGTGAGGCCGCTAGAAAGTTAGCTCGAGGCTTGAACGAGTATTTCGGCAACGCCACGACCAAGGCCAAGTACAACAGCCGCCTTGGCTTCTTCGGCGTCCTGCCCGACTGGCAGGATGTGAACGGGTCTTTGCGCGAGCTGGACTACCTCTACCAGGAACAAAAGCTCTGCAACGGCATTACCGTCTACACCACCTACGGAGACAAACTGCTGGGCAATAGCCAATTCCGCCCATCTGGGACAGACTGCAGAAGTACAAGGCCCTGGTCTTCTTACACCCTGGCGTCCTAGCGGTGGAGCCCAAGTTTGTCGCCTCGAGTCTCCCCAACCATCTTGGACTACCCGATCGCCACCACACGCACGGCAGTCGACCTCGTCATGACACAGACTCTGCGCCGCTGCCCGGACGTCGACATCATCCTGTCTCACGCTGGAGGTACCATTCCCTTCATCGCCGGAAGGGCGATTGGCAGTGTCGCCATTCCTGAGATCGCCAAAACGATGGGCTACGACATGGTCAAAGCGAAACAGGACTTTGCGCGGTTCTATTACGATCTCGCCCTCAGCACCAGCGACTCGCAACTTCATGGCCTGCTCGACTTTGCCGACTCGTCCCATATCCTGTTTGGGTCCGATTTCCCGTATGCGCCGCAGTTCGCCATCAACGCCCTGGTGGCCAAGTATGCTGCGTTCGTTGCCAGTGATCCGAGAGGTTCGCAGGTCAGTCATGCGAAGCTCCGTGAGAATTCGTTGAAGCTTTTGAACAAGCATGCTCTAAAAAGGAGATTAAGATTTGATGCAGCTCAGGTTTCGAGGGCAGTTTTCAGCACCCAGTGTGCAGGGATTGGTTGATGTGAATTTGTATTTATTATTACCCCTGGCTGACTTGGTCGTACCTAATTCAAATTCACGGAGAGATTTTGTTTCGGTACCTAACTTGGCTTTGGATAATACCAGCTTCATCACTCTTGGCCCTTGGAGCATTGGTTGTCCTTAACAGTCTGCAGTGTTTAATCTACCTTGGTCTGTTACGAGTAATCACCTGAGATAACTAGAGCCATCCAAACCGACATGGTTGTCAATTTCAAGTCTATGATGGAAACCGGAAACCTGAAATACCACGTGTTGGGAATTCTTGACTGGTGAAGGAAGGAACAGTGGCTGCGGTGGAATACCAGAATTTAAGGCACAACTCCTAGCTCCTCACCTCGAGCCATACCCAGTGGAACCAGTCGGTCTTCACTGGCAGCTGTCGCAATTTGTAGGCACATCCCCTCCAGAGTTGTCGTTGGTTTCGCTCCCCCCTCTGCCGGTTGCAGAGCTTCCACTTCCAACGGTGGCGCTGCCAGGACCGTTACTTGTGAGGACCCTCTCGCCGCCTTTCCTGGCCTGCGCGTGGCGACGATATCGCAATGCGAGCTTCTGCCCCTGATCTTGATGGCTGTCGGCCTCTTTAGATGGGCTGCTGGACGGGAGTACCAGTCCGTCCTGAGGAAGCTCAAGAGCCGAGCATCGACCGACCTCCAGCAAAGCGTCTACCAGAACAGAACCCAGTTCATCAAGGTCAGCAAGGAGGCGGAGAAGCTCAAGAGCGATACGGCAAGCCATTTTTAACGTTATGTTGAAGCTCGACTGGTTGTGGTTGTTGCCTAGGTCGAGTCACAGGGGTTTGAGCGTAGGGGTACGTGCAACCCGTGCTCTGTTGCCCAACTGTGGTTGTTCATGACATGGATGGCCGTGTATTGCGATCCCTACATAACTACCCCTCTTACCGAAACACTATGACGCATTCATCACCAGTTCCTCCTATTCTTTGGCCTCAGTCTCTTAACCTCAGACTTCTAGGGCCTGAATTTTTTGCTCAAATTCAGCAACCTTGACTGCTTTGTCATCGAGGCTCTTTGCAATCTTGGAAAAAGTGACCCGAGCGGCTGGGTTACCCGGTAAAGTTGCTGTAGTTCGCCGATGTAATTGTACTTTTTTGTCGCCATGGCGCTGAGCCACGATTTCGATGTCGTAGATACGCTCGTACTACGCCCGTACTACGCCGAGCCTTTCCTAGGGCTCGTCGTGGACAGTGCTTCCTCAAACTCCGCCTCGTACGAGCGGCCGAAGCCGCGTGTCTCTGACTGCGGGCGGAGGCAGCGTCAAGTTCGCGGAGGTGGCGAGGAGGCTTGCCGAGGGGGCTTGCAGAGGCCGCAGGCGTGCCGGTCGACAGGGGGAGTTTGCGGAGGTGGCCTCGGCCAGCAGGCGATCGTGGTCGATCTGTGTCGTCTATGCACCATTTTTCGTGCCTTTGCCTCGGGCAGCGGTGCAACGGTGGAATCCGTCCAGATCCTCTGTGTCGAGGATAATCGGAGGGTTTCCGGCTGTTGCTGCGGTACGCTCTGCAGGGCAGCGAGTGGGACGCGGGCGCGACGGATTCGACAAAGAGGGATCGTTCCGACCCTGCCCTCGGAAGAGTCCCGAAAAAGGTACCTGCATGTACCTAGTCTTGCTCAACTTGCCAGACCGGACTTCAGGGAGACCGGGACCCATCCCAACACCGCAGCCGGCATAAATATCGATTTAAAACAATGGCTGCAATCAATAGTTAGCAGTCTCCCTGACTGTCGACATTCTGTTTGGGCATCCATCCCACCACAAATACCTCCTTTTCTAGGTACCCTCCCAGCCATGCCCAGCCAGATAGCGGGCATGCTCCAGGCACCTCGCCATCAGCACCCTGTGGTCTTTCATCTGGTTGTCGTCGGCATTGCTTTGTGCGCTTTCTCCTTCGCGATCCTCGAATACTTAAGCCGGTCGGCAAGCGAAGAGCCCGCAATGGAACCTGGCCCAGGTTGCCTCCTGGGCCTCCAGGTCTGCCGCTCCTCGGCGTGCTCACCTTGCTGGCTTCCAAAGACAACAACGCGTTGAAACCCCAGTACGTCTGGGTCTAGAACTGCTTTTCTCTCGCGCACTTTTGCACCTCGCTGACCACAAGGCTCTCATCAGTTGAAAGAGATGGCCAAATATGGCGAATGACGACTTTGCAACTTGGGTCAAAGACCTGGGTCCTTCTCAATTCCCACCGGGTTGTCAACGAGATCATCGCAAAACGCGGAAGCTACACCAATACACGATCTCCAATGCCCATCTCCAGCGGCCTGGTCAGCAGAGACCGACGGTCCCTGATTCTCCCCCAGGAGCAATGGGACAGAGCGCCGCCGCGTCATGCATGGCCTGCTGAGCGGCACCGCGCTGAAACAGTACGGCGCATGGCAGGAAGAGGAAAGCACCAAAATGATGGCCGAGTACGTCTTTCGTCCTCAGAGATGGTACCGGCATCACTACCGGTACGCCAACTCGGTCATCGTCCGCATCGCTCTTGGCGAGCCCCCTCTCAAGTTGGCCAAGGAGCTCGAGGACATGCAAAACGCTGTCACCTTTTTTGTCGGCAGCATCGGCCGGAGCGTCATCGATTGGTTCCCAGACCTGGCGAAGCTGCCCCGATTTCTCCAGGTCTGGCGGCCTTACTGGGAGCGCCTGGGCCAGTGGAATTACGAGCTGTACAGCAAGTGGTACAACCCGGTCAAAGCCCAGGTCGAGAACGGGACAGCGCCGCCATCATTTGTGCGAGACTTCTTATGCATCCCGACACGCGATTCAAGGGCGACAGCGACGACCTCATGTACGTAGCCATGCAGCTCATCGAGGCGGGCAGCGACACGACCCGCGAAGCGCTCAATATCATGACCATGGCGGCGCTGGAATATCCAGACGTGTTCGCCAAGGCTCGCGCCGACGTCGACCGCGTCTGCGGCGTGGGCAGGGACGCGCGACTGCCGACTCTCGACGACATGGACGCGCTCCCGTACATTTGTGCCATGTGCAAGGAGGTCTTGCGGTGGCGACCCGTCTTTCCCCTGACCCCGGACCACGTGGCATCCCAGGACATTGAGTTTGAGAGGATACTACTTTATTGCCGGCACTGGGTTCACTATAAACGGTCCTGCAGTGTGCAGCGAGTGCGACAATCCCGAGCGCTTCATGCCGGGCGGTGGCTGGACGACCACGAGAAGGACATTGCACATGGGCTGTGGCAATTTGGTGGAGGCGTCGTATCTGTGTCGGCTATCGACTTGCCCAGAGAAGCCTGTTCATCAACATAGCCAGGCTGGTGCAGTGCATCGACTACAAGCCGGTTGGTCCCCCCGCCCCTAACCCTTCCATGTTCCGAGTCCTTTTCCTTGCATCCTTCTCTGGCTTCATCCCGTGACGTCGGCCTGGCTTTTTTGCTGACATGCACGCACTCGAAGAACGGCCCATATAACGCTGAGATACTGAATCTGGAGGCCGTTGGTGAGCCCTTCCCCGTCAAAGCAACTCTGCGCGGGGAAGAGTACAAATCCATGATCGTACAAGCAGCAGAAAGAGCCGGTGTGTTGTGAAGAGGCCCGGCTCAACCGGGTTGAGCTATAGTAGAAGAGTTTCGACACCTAATCTTTAGATATACCAAGCGATCCTAGATGCTTAAAAATCTCAGAGTTAGATTCATCCCTGTTTTCTCGTGGAGTTCACTAGTGGTTTCCTTTTTTGACTGTTGGGATCTCTCGCAACCACTAGCGGTAACCGCTTTTCTGTGACTTCAGAATCGTCCTCTACCCATTAGTAGATACTCTCTTTCCGATTTTTATTCTCCTCGCAACCACTAGTGGTAGCCCCTTTTCCGTGACTTCAGAATCGTCCTCCACCACTAGTGCTTACCCTTTCCGGGTTTTGGGACTCTTCGTTCAAGCTACGCCTCGGTCTTCTCCCCTTTCCTAGGGCTGATTAGGGACCTCCTCTCCAATGGTATTATAACTCGACCAATACATTCCAAGATCAATCAGATAGTGTGACGGCACGGCGCACGCAGCCTTGGTTCTCATATCGCACGCAGTGGGGCATAGAGGAACTGATTGTTTGCTTGACTGATCGTCTGCGTGGCTGACCGTTTGCCCGCTGATCACCTGCAAGGTACCGCAATGCGCTTTGCACTGGGCATCCGTTGGCACCCATCCTTAGAGTCAAAACGCCCCTTGGGGCATGTACCTTATCCCTCTCTCCTTTCCTTCCTCATACATGTTGTCTTCAGTCAATTGAGATAGCTGCTTTTGGCCCCGTCCCCCTTTGGCACCTCGCCGTGCATAGATAGTATAGCTATGTCACTTCCTTGATACATAAGACAAAGATACCGAGATAATAGGAAGACTCATTAAGGTAATTGATAGGGAGCCAGGGCGGAATTGATTCGGGGGCAGGGCGTTACGCGGGCAGGGCAATCTCAGAGCTGCTATTTGCTCAAAATTATGTGTTAAGCAGGAGCCTATCCCATCAAAATTCTACATCATCCTCTCCAGACTTGCCAGCTACAGTACCAACAATATGACAACTGCAACTGACGTCAAAGCATCATCCTTGAGTTTCCATATGCCTCTCCACTGCGCCATGGCTCGCCGTCCAGACAGCTCCCGAAGGCAATCGTCGAATACGATAGCGTCGATCCAGATGAAGCGTAATCCCGACCAACGAAGCGACTCCGATGCGATGGTTCCGATACGCGCGAGCAACGCAGACCTGCATCTTCAAGCAGCAGCTTCGGACCGGATAGTGGTCCTAAGATCCAACCCTCAATGGGAGCCCTTGCTGAGCAGTAATGACCAAGAGGTCTTGCGTGAGACGACTTACTCGACGTAGAGGGCGTATATTATATTTGCTAGCTAGGTCGATTGTCTGAAGATAATCTGGAAGGTAGTAAGAAATTGTGTTAGTGTTAGTGAGTTGGCATTCACCCCTTTTAGGCGGGACATGCTGACAGCCGTTGGATATTTTGAGCCAATAGCATCTCTGAGATTGCCCTGCCCCGTATCAATTCCGCCCTGCACCTGTTGAATAGTACATAATTACACCCTAGCTGGATTCGTCATTTGTTAACGTACATGATAAGCGAGCGGATCAGATAAGCGAGCGGATCAAGTTCTACTATCCTACTACAACTATCCTCAATTGCAACACATCAACACTAGGGACCAACTACAATTACATCAGAAATAGGTGAATCAGATGATTCTGCAGCCTCCTAGCAAGTGCGGGCATTGTGGCCAGGCTTGCCGCATGCCCTATAGCACCGAATCTTCGTACGAGCCCCCCCTAAACCACCACCATCCGGCTACGTTTCCTGCTCTTCCCCCCATCTACGGCGTTCTGATCCAGTAGATCCTTTGCATCTTGCATAGTAAGTGACCCTCCAAGCCGCATACGTATTTTCTTAGCACGCCGGCGCTTGCTTAGCGCCTCATTGGCCTTGCGGAGCGAAGAGACCTCTGACCGAAGGAGGGCCACCTAGTGCATTACAGCTATTATACCCTTAGTAAGTTGGTCTACAGCAGCCAACATTGAAGTTGGGGAGCTATTTTGGTAGTTGGCAATACGAGTCTTGATGAGCGTTGACTACGCCTCGGCTTCTCGGGGGTTATATAGTGTCTAGAAGACCTAGGGTTGTATAGTGCTAGGCGGTGAGTTTAGAGGTGTTGGCGTACGAAGCTGGATATCCAGCTTACAAAGCACCCTCTCTAGATTATACGGCACTAGGCCAGCCCCTATAAAGCCACCCTATATATTCTTCTCCGTCATAGAAGCAAAGAAGGCCTCGCGAAAGCTGTAGAGGAACTCGAGCTTGCTCACGTAGTTGATATACGCGTGCATCAAGTCCTCAATCTAGCGGCCGTACGACTACTTCAATGGTCTAAAGCAGCCTACGTCGAGTGGCTAGAGCTTATAGGAGGAGTGCGGAGGCATATAGAGCGTAATAATGTTGTTGTCCTGGTAGTAGAGCTCGAATTCGGTGGAGTAGTAGCTTTCGTAGCCGTCGAGGATCAACAGCCGCTTTTTACCCTTTATACGAGGTGCTATATAGAAGTCGAAGTGCTTGATCCAATCTAGGCCTACCGCATTAGTAGTCTAGCCGTTCTATAGTTGCGATACGCCAATCGGCTAGGAGGTCGCACTCGGTATATAGTTGGCGAGGTAGTACTACGCGGCTAGGATGATAAAGGGCGGGATAGCCTAGCCGAGGGCATTAACTCCCTAGATCACTATTGCCCATTCGCGGTTGCTAGGCTAGGCTAGTTTTGCCCTGCTAAAGCCATCCGAGGTCGTAACTACTATACCCGCGCGGATCATGCCCATTATGAGCCTAGTCTCATCGAAGTTATAGATGTCGTCATCCACGATGCTGTACTTGGCCTTAGTATTTCATACGAGTATAAACCACTCGCCAATGATCCTTAGATCCTCGCACTTAGCCCTCTAGTAGTCGTATCTACGCGTATAACGTGTACGGAGCTCTGGTTGGCGTTTGACGAAGTTGTGAGCCTAGCGTTTGCCGACAGGGGGCGCGTTGCGTTCGCGTAGTAGTTGGTTGGCTATATCTTCCACACTATACAATCTAGGTAGGAATGCATATATAGATAGCTCAGTTATATACTGAACTACTACCTCCTCTTCCAGATCTGTGAGCTTGCGCGAGTTGGCTGGAGTATCGCGTCGTGTAGGCCGGCCAGTACGCCGGCGATAGAGGGTAGTATAAGGCATAGAATAGATCTTTGCTGCAGCCCGGAGGCTTAGCTTAGGATCATTTTCAAAAGCTTCAAGTGCAAGAACCACTTTAGCCTCGGCTGGAATTGAAGACATATTAGTATGGTGGAGGAAATTGATGTTGTAGGTAGAGACATGCGTTGCAGAGAAAATTGATCCGCTCGCTTATCTGATCCGCTCGCTTATCTGATCCGCTCGCTTATCTGATCCGCTCGCTTATCATGCACGTTACGATGGTGGGCTCAAATGTAGGGAATTTGGTGGTGTGTTTATTCAGGTGTGTTGAGTTAGTTGTAAGAGGAAAAGGTGGAAGAGGTGGGAGATGGGCGCAATGGCTGCTTATAGCCATTGCGGGCAACAAAGGTAGGCGGAGCGGTCTTGTAAGTGTGGGAGGTCAAAGACCTCTTTGCAACACTATCTATATAGGGGGGAATTATGCTCGGAGGAGAAGTCCAAGGAACAGAAGCGTGAGGTTGTAAGGGATGCACTGAGGGAGGGGGGCGCTTCCATTTTTATCCTTGACAGGGGCACTGTTTTTGATGGCCCAGGTCGTCATTATGAGATCTCTCGGTTGAAGTTGCAACAACCGCCTCTTTTGCTGGGCCGCACCGGGTGTACACAGGGGACACAGGATTCGCGCAAGGAAACATCATGTCAAAGGCCAAATCCCACGTCTACGGATGCCATGATCTCAACCACCAAGACCGTTTTCGATATGCCATTCAACTGTCCTTCTCCTAGCACCCAAAGGTCATAGCAAACCCCATCCCCATCACACCTCCCTGCAAATACTGGACCGGCCTCGCTTCGTCATCACTACCAGTATTAGTGTCCCTGTCCTCTTCACTCCCACTTCCGCTCCCATCTCGTTGGCATCACCACTCCCGTTATCATCGCTCCCACTGCCACTTGCGCTCCCACTGCCGCTCCCGCTCCCATCTCCGCTGGCACTTCCGCTTCCGCTCCCGCTCCCGCCGCCAGTGCTCCCCCCACCCCCATTCCCATCATTCCCATTCCCGTCCCCATCTGCCAGCTCCAAGCGATAGCACATCTCCTGGTCACGGCATGCAAAGCTATTCACCGTTCCCCTAGCCCCTCTCTTAAACCTCACCGTCCCCACCAGCGCCCCGGCCGCTGGCCCGTCCAGCGCAAAGACATTGATGGTCGCCGGCCGCCGCTGACCTTCGCGTCGGGCGAGGTCAGGTCCAGCATGAGCGTGCAGGGGCCCGAGCCGGAGGTGGAAGTCCCTGGGGCAGGGAGAAGCCTATTTCGAGGGGGGGGAGGGAAGCGGGTGAGGATTGGCGGCGTTGGGATTGGCTGGAGGAGATGGAGGTGGTGGAGCAACCGGAAGAGGAGGAGTTTGTGGAGGAGGAATTCGAAGAGATGGTGATTTGGATCGGGTAGGGTGTTGTGCTGTTGGATGGGCGGGCACGCGGGATGGGGAAGACGGTTTGGCAGCCTGTTTGCTGGCGAGGTAGCTTCACGTTTGGGGCGGCGGGCCAGGGGTCCGCAGACAAGGGCACCGAGGGCCAGGACGCAGAGCGCGAGGCGCATTGTTGACTGAGAGATCGTCAAGGTGGTTTGGTCTCGGTCTTCACGCCTTCAAGATAGATGGAGTACATCGGCATCTGTTTGGATTCCGCTGCAAGGGACGAGAGATCTGGCATGTTCAAGTGTCATACGAGTCCTCTTCCAGAGGGATGGAAGCAAGCGGCGACTATTAGTAGGAGCGCCAGGCTGCATCTGATGACGAGCGCTTCCCGCTCGTGATTCTGGAGATTCGGCGCCATGCTTACAGTGTGGTTGACATCGCCGACTTGAAGAAAGGAACGAATACGAGATGATGAGAAAAAAAGGGGGTAATGGTCCTTGCCACACCGCCCACGCGGAACTACGGCAATGCTCTGTTCACGTCTGTCCGCACAGTCATTTTGTCAGCCATCTTGCTTGCTTGCAGGGGTGTGAAGCATGCAGCATAGCCGTGCATGGTAGATATACTCTGACGAAGGTCTCCCAAGGGGAGAGTTGCCGACAGAAAGGTTGAGAACCTGAGAGCGTCCGGAGGGGATAGCCAGATCCAGCGATGTTAAGACGTCCTTTTCTCAACGGGAGAAGTCGGCAGGGTCTTCAGTAGCTCCTGTCTTTCAAATATGTGCGCTGGGCAGATATGTGTCTCATTCTGTTGGCTCCATCCAGGAAAAAAGCCAGCCCAGGGCAAGTCTTCAACGGGTGCCTCGGGTGGCAGAGGCTCAGGGGAGAGGGGCTTGCCGGCCCGGTTTCAGTCGGAGCCAGTACTAGAGGGGAAAAAAAGAAAAACTGTGTTTGACGACTCTGACTTCCAACATGTGGCTCAGGCGGCAGTGGAAGTTCACAAGCCCAAGCCATCAGTATGGACCGAGCGAAGGTCAGCTGCTGCCGTGTCTGAGCGCAGATCAGGCTGCAGCCAGTCCCTGAAGCAGAGAAGAGCCGCAAAACCCTCTACAAAATTTGTGGACTGGGCCCGTGGAGGACAGCAGGCGTGAAGAAGCCCTATTCTGATCTCTGTTGGCGTTCATCCAGCATGGCTAGGTGACCATGCTGAGCAGACGGAACCCAAGTCGTGCCCACCGCGCACCCGGCCCACTGGGCAGCAAGACCCCAAGATGCAAGCATTCCACAAGAAGCTCAAAGCTGTGTGATATTGTGTCGTGCTCTACACGGTTCAAGAGACGACGTGGTGACGAGGTTGAGTATTGCGTGTGGACGTTGCGAACAGTGTGGGGTGGTCTGGTCCAGCGGTTCCCTGGAGCCCCGCAGCGCTAAATTGCCCCACTAAAAAGTAGCGATAACGATAAGCAGTAATGTGCAGGAGGAAAAATCTGGACAGTGAAGGGTCAAGAACCCAAACAACGGCACCAGAAACCGCCAACATGGTGAAGAGAAAGGTCGCCGCACTCGAAAAGGTCGAGGCTGACCTGGTCAACCTGCAGTATAAGATCAGGAGGGACCCGAGGTACATTGCGCTCCAATTTTTGGCCGTCAAATCGATTGCTAATTGAAGTCTCCAGGTCCTACGCCCAGGAATTCTACGACCAGTGGCTCGCCTACGATGCGCAGCGGCAGATCTTCATATCGTCCCCTGCGACAGTCTCGGCTGAAGACACCAAGAAGTTCCACGATCTCGTCGACCTCGTCGCGCACGTGGCCGATCTCTACCCCGACCTCACCGCCCCCTTCCCCGACCACCTGAAGCAGCTCCTGAACCAGCACCATGCGACGCTTGACAAGGAGCTACGCGAGAAGGTCGTGGGCAGCCTGGTTCTGCTTCGGAGGAAAGACGTGATTGACTCGACCAGCCTACTCACGACTCTGTTCCCGATCCTCGTCTCGACCCCGAGCAAAACGCTCCGCTCGCTGTTGTACACCAAGATCGTCAGCGACTTGAGGGAGTCAAACTCGAAGGCGACGAACCACAAGCTCAACAGGACGATCCAGACTGTGCTGCACAACCTCGTCACCTCGGACCGCACCTCTACGAAGGGCATGTGGGCGACGCGCATTACGCGCGAGCTGTGGCGCCGCCAGATCTGGACCGACGCGAGGCCGTGCGATGTCATGAAGGAGGCTTGTCTCAGCGACAATGAAAAGGTTGTCGTTGGCGGCGTGCGCTTCTTTTTAGGCGGTGACAAGGAACGGGAAGAGTTGGAAGACGAAGACAGCGACGAGGACATTGACCTGAAGAAGGTCAAGCACCAGGGGACCATCAACAAGAAGACGAAGAAGCGCCAGAAGGCATACGAGAAGGCGCTCGACAAGGTCAAGAAGTATGAAATCATGCTGGAAAACCGTGCTCTGCTTGGCTTCTGCTGACAAAGGACAGGCAAGAGCGCAAGAAGCACGCTCCGCACCCCTGAACTTCTCCGCCCTGCACCTCATCCACGACCCGCAAGGCTTCGCCGAGAAGCTTTTCCAGAAACATCTGCAAAACACCAAGAACAAGTTCCCTCGACACCAAGCTGCTCGTTCTGCAGCTGGTGACCCGCCTCGTCGGCCTGCACAAGCTCACCATCATCTCGCTCTACTCGTGGTTCGTCCGCTACCTTACGCCGAAGCAACTCAACGTCACCTCGTTCCTTGCCTCCTCGCCCAGGGAACGCACAATCTCGTACCGCCAGACGTCATCGAGCCTCTGGTCGTCAAGATCGCCAACGAGTTCGTGTCCGAAGCGTCTGCGTCTGAGGTCGCGGCGGCGGGCATCAACGCCATCAGGGAAGTCGCCATGAGGCAACCGCTCTGCATGACTGAAACACTTCTTCAGGACTTGGTAATGTACCAAAGGAGCAAGGATAAGGGTGTGGTCATGGCAGCCAAGGGTCTCCAGTCGCTTTACCGCGAGGTCTATCCCGAGCTGCTGCAGAAGAAGTACCGCGGTAAGGAGGCCACCATGGGTCTGCGCTCAGGGGCAGTCAAGCAGCGGAAGTTTGGCGAGGAAGAGGAAGGCGGCATCGAGGGCATCGAGCTCCTTGAGAAGTACAAGGAGGAGCAGAAGCGGAAAAAGCGGGAGGAGCAGGGTCTTAACAAGGACGGCGACATTGAAGAGAAGAAGGACGATGGCGAAGAAGATGACGGCTTCAATTCGGACGAATGGGAGGTCGCCTCCACCGACAGCGACTCCTCCACGGGTTGGATTGACGTCAGCAGCGAGTCGGAGGACGACGAGCCGGCCAAAAAGCGCCAGCGCAAATCCGACCCCGAAGAGAAGACGACGAAGCCCCCTCCCTCGTCGACACCTCGGAAGACGCCACCACCGCCGAAATCAACCGCATCTCCAAACTCGCGACCACCTCCATCCTCACCCCGGCGGACCTCGCCAAGCTCGAGGAACTCCGCCGCGAAGCCAAGATCGACAAGGCCCTCGGGCGCACGTCCAAGCGCAAGAAGGAGCTCATCGAGAAGCACATCGAGGACGGGCTCACGGCCGAGGACATCGAGCTACCGGCGCAGCTGGGCAAGAAGACGACCAAGGAGGAGCGCATCGCGCTCGCGCGGGAGGGCAAGCCGGCGCGTGAGGAGCACAAGTCGACGCAGGCGATCAGGAAGGCCAAGAAGGAGGCCGAGGGCAAGAGTACAACCAATAGGGAGAAGGCACGGAAGAAGAACTTCTTGATGACGATTGGAAAGGCGAGGGCCAAGAATAAGAGGAGCTTGGTCGAGACGCAGAGGACGTTGAGGGGGCATATTGCGAGGAGTAAGAGTGGCGGAAGGAGGCGGAATGGTGTGTAGTGGTTAACATGGGGGTTGCAATGGGAATGGGGTGGGTTCCGGTTGGAAACTCTTTTTCTCCCCTCTTCTGTGAGCATTGGCGCGCTGGCTGGGTTCTACCCCTGAATCGTGATGCTCCAAGGACGGTATTGTTGTTCCCTCTCAGTTGGCGATGTTGCACTGTATAACCACCCAATCTCCGCAACTCGCGGGGCACAGCAAGCAGCGGGCGGTGATCCGTCGGAATGAAACCACTAATGCGTTGGTCATCGTTGTCAAACCTGGTTGGTGACATGTTTGCGCGGTGTCAATTGGCAGTGCCGCCATATCCGAGTGGAACCGGCTTCATGAGCAACGGAAGCACGCGCTGACCACCAATCACCGAAAAAAATAGTCCTGTGGTCTAGCGGTTTAAGATTTCGCTCTTATACCCCTCACCAGGGTCATGGGTATGCGACGGTCGTGGGTTCAATCCCCACCAGGACTATTTATTTTTGAAGGGGTATGCTTGTATCGGTTTGGAGGTTGATGCGGCCTTCCAAGCGCAAAGTTGATGAGCGGGCAAACCCAGCCGCTGCGATGAGGGAGCCAGCCACCAAGGGAAAGGCTGATTTTCATTTCTTTTGGTGAGAATCTGCCTGCTTTGAGGGCGGAACCCTAACCCGAAGTCGAGGACGTAAACTCTGGCCTTCATCACAGCCACGGCGTGTTTAAGCCCAAATGTGGCGAGTGGAGCCTTGCTAAGCCGAAGCGAGCCACGACTGCCACAAAGTCACCGCCACATCCCTCTTTCCTTGCCGCAAACGAGGTGCCAGGTCCCGGATAATCCACCCAAGCGCATTGATATGGTCGACAGCTTATTTGAAGATCAGCAGCACGGAAGTCCTGTTGTTACCACAGCGTACTCTTGGCTCGCGACGTTGGGACCCCACCCGTTGAGGTGCATTCAAGGAGCGCCATCAATCCACAGACATAGCGGCATGAATAGGGGTGGACCATGGGGGTGCGGTGAAACATTCCTCCCTGTGAGCTCTCTGCGGATTCCTGCTCCGCGCAGACCAAGAACTCTAAAGGAGAAACGCACCGAGTGGGACTAATAACGGTAAGATTGCGACTTCCCACACAGCCTCGCTAATAGCTGAGCAGCTTCACGATAAATTATCGTATCCCCAACCCGAGGCCGTCCAGCCACAGGCGAGCAAGCGCGAGCCTCAAAACGGTAAAAACACAGCAGAGTTCCAACTGCCGAGTCGATCTCCGACAGGGCCGAGAGCGTATGTGGAGAAGCATTTGCCCATTATGAAAATCCTCACCGGCTTCTGGAGCGTTTCTATTTTGGCGACCAGTACGAGCTGGGCATGGGGCCAACCTGCGTGGTCCGGCAAGCCGATGGCTGGGAGTCCCTGGAATCGGCGGAGTCGTAGGGCGGAATGAAGCCACTGATCTTGGATCAATGGCGATGGGAAATGGCCATCATCTTGATGGCTTGCGCCGAGGCGGAGTTAAGAGCTGAGCACTGGCCAGCTGTCAGCAGTTGGAGCTTGGCCAGCCAGCTGCTTCCAACCATTGTGCAGGAGGTTCTGTTGCTCGCATTTTCGCATTCGGCTGGGGAGTTGGCAGTGCGAACAGTTGGCAAGATCTCTTGGTCTCAGCTCAGCCCAGAGAGCATTTCATGGCCAAGCTGAGTGGGGCTCCATCGGACAGAGCTCCGTGCCATGAACCGATGCTCCGTGACGTGGAGCTCCGACCGAACTCTTGATCGGAGCACGAGGAATCCAGAATCATGAAGTTTGCACAATGGACACCTTCTGGAGAAAAAAAAAGGAGAGCGTGGAGAATATGAATCTCCAGCGATCCAGTTGCTGGGTTTCGAAGCACAAGCGCAGGTTTCATCTGAGCGTTCTGACAGTCACGGGCAGCGTGAGGCAGTGCAAGCAGGGGCAGCCAACCAGCGGCGTCAAATGTCTCCGACCGCAAGCACCGCCCAGTCCGTCACTTCCCTGCTTCTAAGTTGGCCATCGGCTTCTGACGGCTGCAATTCTCCGATCTGTCAGTTGTTCCCGTACTTTTTTTTTTTTTACAACTGCGAGTGCAACCCGTGTCCAGAACGAGCAGATGGGATGAGATGGGAGAGTCGGTGTTTATCCCGCCAAACCTGAGCTGTCCCTATGAAGGGGATTCTGTGGACGATCTCGTCGGGGAGACCGCAAGTCTCACCATGGCCTTGTGCAAACAGCCTATTTCCTGGGAAGCCTTGCTGATTCGTCGATTTGCCTTGAGTGAGGTGGTCGGTCGAAGGAAAAGCGTCGCAGAATGAGCTTCTCTTGAGTGATTACGCGTCCCCCCCATCCTGAAGCGAGAAGAACCCTGCAACCCTGCATTGGCGCTGCAGGGCCCCACTCCACCGGCACCTTGGGCTGCCAAGCCCAATCACTTCCCCAGGCACCCAGACCGATAAACTGTGGCCCCCAGCCTCTGTGCCTTCCACGCTCCGTCCCACTGCATCTTACTCACCACCTTCCAACTCCTCGAACCAAGCTCGTCCGCTTTCTCGTCCCTCACACCAGTTACAATATCGACCTCGCGCACTCTTTCAAAGGGAGAGAAGCGTTCCTATAGCCACCAGCTTGCAGTGTTCATCTGAGCATCGGAGCGAGGAGCCGTGCGCCAACAGAAAGAGTGACCAGTCGACCTCTTGCCGTTCTTTCCCCCGCGACCAATCAGAGCGGCTGTGAGCAACCACGTCGCAAACATCCTCCCGGCCACAACGCCTCAGCATTCGATGATGGATTCATCCGACTCTTTTTACTTGGGAGGAGACCTCGAGGGCTTTTCATACCTGTCGCCCTCGCTGTCGCCCGAGGCTCCGCTTAAGACGTTGTACCCGCAACCCATCAAGACCGATACGGAGGATACAGCACACGCTGCTGCCGACACACCAGCAGCTCACCGGCCCCAGCCACGAGTACAGCCTTTACAAGCAGCAAACAGGCCTTGTTCCTGGCGCGCTTGACGACACCATCGCCCTGAGCGAACGCACCTCTTACCTCCAGTTTCCTGTCTTCGACTCTGCATTCCTCGACATGGGCAGCCTCGACGATTTCGACTTCGACTCGTCGACGCCCATCCTCGACCCACTGGTTGACTTTGGGTCCGCGTCGAGTGACCTTGCGGTGCCCACCGTGGACCCGAATGCTATCGGTGGCCAAGAGCCCGACAGCCTGCCGTCGCCCCCACCTCTCTGGGCCCAGACGAACAACGTCGGCCGCTTGCGGCCCGGCATGCACCAACAGGCGGCGCAGCAAAGGGCAGAGTACATCCAACAACAGCAGAGGCAACTTGCCAGGCCCAACTGCAGCAAGCTCAGAGCAACGCCCGCACCACAGCCGCCGAACCCTTGTCGCTCCAAACCGACGTCATCACGGAGCAGAAGATCACGCAAGTCCTCAACGCCATGCGGTCTCAGCCCCGAAGGTCGAGGTCCCGGCCCCGGAGGCGCCCGTCCAGCACGGAACTCGACAAAAAAGAGCGAGGAAGAGATGGACGAGGACGAGAAGCTCTTGGCAAGCGAGGAAGGAAAGAAGCTCGACAGCAAGACCGGCGTCAGCTGCGAAACAAGGTATCGGCACGCTTGTTCCGCGAGCGCCGGAAAGGTGAGATAAGTCTCCCCGCGTCCTGTTTTCCCCTTCAAACGTTCCATAGCTAACATGCAACCTGAGATTACATGGAGGATCTGAAGTACCGCGTCCACAAAGCGAAGGCGCCAACGCCCAGCTCAACGCTCGCTACAACGCCCTGGCCCAGGAGAACCAGCGGCTCTCGAACCTCGTCAAGTTCCTGCTCTCGTCGAACCAGTTTAAGCCCATGCTCAACGAGCTCAGCTCCCAGCCCAACCGCGCCCGCGCCATCGCCGACCCGAACGCCCGCGAGATCGACAAGTCCGCCGCCCAGCAGGTGTCGCCCAGCAGCTGCCCCAGCCGCTTGAGGTGCCCCCCGAACAGCAGGACCAGCCTCCGCTGCACGAGTCCGTGAACCCGTATGCCCTGCAGCTGCAGCCGTCGCCGCAGGCCATCCAGTTCGGGCAGGTCTTTTAGGATGACAACACCACCCGAGTTTTTCACTATTATTTGGTGCTTTCGGCGTTTGAGGCTATTCGGTATGGGAATGAGCCGGTCGGCGTTAGGTTTGCTCTTGGGGATTTTGACCCCCTCATTCGACATGGGTTAATGGACAAGAAATATGCTTCCGTCCTTGGCTCCTTGATTCTCCTTATCTCATTGTTATTCTCAGCGGTTGTCCAATTCCCAGTCGCTTCGCGGCAATCTGAGAACAAAATGCTCAGTTTTGAGCGCTAAAGACCCCTGGTTATTATTCTCTATCTTGTTGTATTTAGTTAGAGTCCGAGGGGATATCGACGTCGCCCGTGGGCACCCCTGGAGCGTCTGCTGTTTGTTTTCTTTTGTCGTATCTCGGCCATTCAAGAGACGAGAGCGTTGAGTTGGAAAGCGTGTTGGGTGCGTTTCCCCTCCACTTTCCCTAGATAGGGTGTCGTGTCGATGAGAATTGACATGGATAATCACATCTTCCCTTGATCTCAACTGGTAAACGGCATGGTTTTGTGCACTTGATTCCTGTGATGATATGCCTCGACCGGGAAATCCCGATGGTGTTATCCTGGTCAGCATTGACTTCGGACCCGCCTCAACTACACTGCACCTTCCCATTCACCTCACAAGTCCTCGGCCTCAATAGGAGCCATTCTATCCGTTCTTTGCTCCCTCCGATTTGGCACTCAACAGCCATGCTCACCTCGATCACTTGTTGGCCTTCTCTACAGAGACGAATGTGGATGCCGGGGGAACAACCCTATGTTGGCAACTCGAGAAGCCTGCTGATGATGATGCCTTGAGATCGACTTTGAGAACAGAGACGGCAGATAACCAGGAAGCATGCCAGGATTCCATCTAACTTCCGAGCAGGCGAATGGAAACCCAGGGATACGATCGCTACTTTCCAAACTCCACAGCCTCCCAGGCTCGTAGAGTGCACGCTACAACGCCCATCACGCCGCTGTCAGCGTGGTGCAGCCCGCCCAGTCCGTCTCATCTTGTCTGTTTGATAATATTCCTGCCTCACGTATTAGCGTTGAGAATAGCTGGGAAACTGCGCTGGTAACCGACCTGAGACACGCCAGTGCCCGGAAATACTTGGACAATGAAGCCCCGGTTACACCCGAAGTTCCCAGCCCATGCATGCCTTCGTGCAGCAGGCTTCTCTATGCAATACACACTACCGGGCGGTTTAAACTCATGCGTCTCCGTCGTCTTTTACTCCTTTCCTATAGCTGGACGAACGACAAAGCCGGAATGGCGAGCAAGGAGAGCGGGGCGCGGCGTTTGATGAGCGGCCGCTGAGGGAGGAGGTGAGGGTGTACCATGAGCGGGATGCGAGGTTGCTGCCACGGTCCTGGGAGTGTTACGATGTGAAACCGAGGCCCGGGAGGATGAGGCGGGCTGAGGGAGAGAGGGTGATGCTGACTCAGACGGAGGGGTTTAATGGGAAGGGACGGCATATGGCATTGGCGCTGACTGGCTGGGATTTTTTGTGATATGGGAGATTGTTGACTGCGGATGATCGTTCATTTTCTTGTGTTTTCTTTCTGTCTTTCTTCTTTCTCTTTTCATTTAGATAACGGAAAACCGCACTCGGGACCCGTGATTCGGGAGTTTACTTTGGATATGAGGTTTGATGACCTTTTTACTAGTTACTGCAACCAAGCCTCGTCTAGTCTTGTCGATGCATGCGGACCAGTGGCGTAGATCTCAACAGTAAAGCTCAAAGCAACTATACTGAATCATCGCTGAGTAATCCAACGGAGTATTTCATTGCGAACACCTTGCATTCTCTCAAGGACGAGAAGGGAATGACCGAGATGAGCGGGGCGCTTGGCCGGGATATAGTTGTAAGTGCTGGAGTGAGCGGGAAACGGGAGTGATGTAACCCTCGGGAGCGGGGAGGGACTGGTAAGATGAGCCGTGGTTGTTGGAGACTGGCTTCAATATTAGGAATGTGGGTGAGACATCAACAGGACTGCCTAAAAAACGCGAACAGGTCTCAAAGAAGCCCAGTTGCAGTATTGTCGCCTTTGTCCCCATTCAGAATCGCCATCCAAAAATCTCCGTTGAGTTTCCAATTTATCTTTTCTGTCACTGTTAGATAGTCAGTTCCAACGTACCAAGAGTATGGTCTCACTGACCCTCTCGTTGGCCTCTTCAATGCAGCATTGTAAATAGCAGTACACATTACCTCATTGAGCAGAAGAGGAAACGGCCGGTAAACACTGTCCCGCACCACTCCAGATTTTGAACGTAATTATGCGAAATTGCGGACAAACGTGCGGCACCGCAAAAGACCGCTGACCTAATGCATAATCAATATTGTATCGGATCCCTGCTGTGAAAGGTTGTTCAGTGCTGAGAATCCTGTATTCACAGTTTGATCGTGACTCGTTAGGCTTCCGTTTAGCCTCGAGTAATACTTCTTGTTCCCAGTTGAATAACGTTGCCCTTATCTATTACTATGAGCGTAATTAGGACTCTCCCACACGGCCCAGCACTCAAGTATAAAATCCGAGTTTCGCCGTTCCTTGTAGAGCTGTGCCATCTGCATGATCACGAGCAAATACCGTCCAGCAACAAGTTAGAAGCATAGGGCGCAAGGCATACCTTGTGTCGTCTGCAATGAGCATCTTCAGGTCCGAGCCATCTGGATATATCCTAGGCCAATAATCTGCCCTACGCATGCACATGCACAAGAAGCATGGAAGTCCAACGGGCGAAACTCATGCACATATATATATTTTCCAGTGTCCCGCTCCCTCCACTCACGGATCCTCCGCATTCTCCCTTTCGTCCCCTCTCGGGAAACACCCGCGCGTGAGCCACTAACCTCCACGGTCCAACCACCATCGCCCAGCGGTGCTCTAGTGAATCAGGCACGAAACGTCCGACGGCTAGGTAAAATTGCACGGCAAGATGCCTCACTACGGAAAACCGTAGTCTCATCCTGCGACTCTTCGCCGTTTGCGTGGAGCTCGCGGGGAGTACCGACCCTGAACACATCGACACGTTGCTGCGGTATGAAGTGTGGCCGATCCTGCGCGAGATTGCCAAGATGCAGTATCGCGTACCCCGGATTTGGGAGCTGCTTGGTGAGTCCACATACTTTTACTTTCTTCCACCCTCCCCTCCTTCCCCCCCCACCTTCCCCCATCTTCCTGTATTATTTTTTGCTTGACTGAGATATTACCCCACTATCGTGGTTACTACCCGGATAGCCAGCATAGTTGCTTAGTTTGGCACTAAGAGCAAAAATACCTACTCACTGCCCCTCTATCGGTGGAGTGTTGGATGAAAAGTATGCTGACCAGATGTCGTTTCGTTGTATCAGAAGACGATGTTAACGACTCCGATAATGAGGATGAGGACCAGGACAGGTGGTTGGACGAGAACTTGCGTCGTCACGGGATGGGCGCTACTTCTACTAGTCGAGGTTTTACAATGAGAGTCTATGCATCACATCATGCCAGGGACGGTCGGACAACGGCACGGTACTGGTGGGCTTGAGGATCTTCAGGGGTTATGGTTGCACAGTAGGATTATATTTTGTTTTGGGGGATGACGCGATATTCGGCGGGCTTTTGTGCTCAGTGCCTGATGGGTACATTGGACCATGACGCGGAGCACACGCGGTTGTGTTGAATCAAGATTCTGGAAGGTGCCTATGCAGTGTTGGACATTTGACTAGATTATCCACTGTGCTCACCTGGCCGGCCCAAGGCGCGAAGAAAGTCGTAAATGGTAGTTGGGGGCTGAGACAGTGTCCGGGGTTTGTGAGGCATTTCTGCCACTGCTGCATTGCCAACAGAAACCACCGCGTCGCAAT